>JAGFNQ010003014.1:0-156644 GCA_024364735.1 Boesenbergia rotunda | reverse complement strand
CTCCACCTCTTCCTCTCCTTCAAAGAAGTTTTTTTACCTCTTCTTTCTGTTGTTTCCATATTTAAAAAATAAATAAATTGGATTATAAGTTCCAATGAGGTGCATCAATCTAATCCCCAAAAAAGCACTAATGATATCTCAATTTTGTTTTCATAAAATAATCAACAGTTGAAACTCCAATCACAAATGTATAGTATTTTTATCCCTATATATTCAATTCATTTACACAACAAAGTATTTAAAATAAAGCTGGTCCAAGATTGTCAACTCAATATTCTCTTTCTGAGAAGATATTGAGAGTGTCAATCATAATTGTTAGATATTTGGACTGCTTCAATTAAATGAGCATTGGCATTAATTATTTGAATTCTCCAGTGAATGGTTTTAGTTGAAGCATTCAGATTTCTAACAGCATACGTGTCGCATGAGGACTTCAAAGTGATAGTAGGAAGAACTTGGTCTGAGGAGGTCTGACTGACAGAGAATCTGAAGAAGCTTCAGTCAGTCCTTTCTGGCTGGAACATTCGAGATTTTGGAAACATCCGTACAAGATCACTTCAATACCAAGAAGAGCCCATATTTGGAATACCTTGAGATCCAACTAGAAGGATTGTTGGATTGAGTATTAGCTGAAAAGGAATTATTACGGTTTCAGAAGGCAAAATAAGATTGGATTCAATGGGAAGACAGAAATACAAGCTATTTCCATTCAAGGGCACTGATGAGAAGGAATAGACACAGAATACTTGGACTGAAGAACCAAGAAGGAGTGCGGGAAAGTGATCAAGGGACTAAAAGATAAGACAGTGCAGTTTCTCAGTAACCTTTATAAGTTGGAGATTACACATCCTGGTAAGCGGCTAGTGGGGGCCTTTCCCTCATGGAACAGCTGAAATTACCTAGGGCTTGAAGATCCAATCCAGCAGGAAGAGGTGGTGCAGCTTTCCTAGAACAAAACTGGAATATTGTAGGGGAAAGTATCCAGATTCATTAGAAAGGCATTTGAGCTCAAAGGAGAACTAAGAAATGTGAGCCATACCTTTCTATTTCTGATTCCCAAGTGAAGCATCCAAACTAGGTCAGTCGATTCAGACTGATAAGTCTATGTAATGTTTCTTACAAGTTAGCAACAAAGACAGTGGACAACAGAATTAGTGAACACAGTGCAAATTATTCTTCGCCTTTTACTAAACAACACACCGGTTCAAGTTCTATTGAATGAGAAGTGACTGAAAGCTTTAAGAGCTCTACAGACTCAGATAAAGATGCCCGGTATCTCCTTATGAGATAATAATAAATAGAGAGATCATCACAGTTAACCCAGGCTGAAGCTGATCAGAATAATTGGAAGGGCCTATGTTTTGGCAAAAGGGCCCAACCATTACTCACCTATTCTCAGCAGACAAACTAGTGATATTCACTAAAGTGTCAATTGTTAAGATGAAAACAATCTTCTCTAAGGAGTATCAGGTTTCATAGAAGCTAGAAGCATGGTGAAATATCTGAGCACATACTTGCAGAGAGGCAGGCCCACCAAAGCCAAATAATTGGAGGTGGTAGAGACAATGAGAAGGAAATTATCAGGGTGGTCAGCCTAAAAGCTTTCAGTGGAATGGTAAATGAAAGCCTGAAAACTCCTTAGCTCTGTGTGTGAAGAAATGAAGGAGATGTGCATGAGAATCAACTAAAGAGCTTTGCTAAAAAAAGACAAGTTGTCACACAGTCAATAGGCAACAGATCAAGAAACTGAAGGGAGAAGGGGGCCTTGGCATAAGGAGCGCAAACAAGCAAAAACATAGCAATATTGGGCAAGTTTTGTAATGTCAGAGTGACAGGGACAAACTGTTTTCAGTAAATACTCTGGAAGGAATATATGGTGGAGGGAGAGGATGCAGCAGGTGGGACTTTGTAGTGAAAGGATTGGCTTCAGCCTTATGGAGGAGTATTTGTGGCCTATGGAGCTATATCAAAGATGGTTATGCATGGAAAGTGGGTAATCGCAGAACTATCAAATTTCAAATTATGGGATGATATGTGGAATAACTCAATGAGCCTGCTGCAAGGGAAACTCTAACAGAAGAGCATAAAAATTTTGTACAAGCGGACATAGCAGGTGGCAATTGGAAATGGCATAGACAACCTGGATAGTACAGAAAAAAAACAAATTTATTTGGCAGAAAATAACAAATGGTGCTAAAATCTGAAGTGTTGCTATTAGTTTCTTATCCAATAAGAGGGGGTGGAGGCTAGTGCGCAGTTAGAATGGAGGATTGTAAGGAAGAAAATATAGAACTGACAAGTACCACAGAGAATCAAGCTCTTCCTGTGGGAGACACTAAACAACAGCCTATTAACAAGAAGAAAAAAAAGATACGAGAATGTTGGACTGGACCTTGTGTCTGTGTCAGCCAGAAGCATCAATCTATATCCTCCGCAACTGTCAAACCATACAGTTTTCAAGATAGGAATCCCATCAAATGATTTCTGACAAATCTCAAGTTGAAGGAGGTGAGTATTCATGGTAGTCACTGGTCTACAATGTTCTGTGTGAATTGCTGGTCAATCTGGAGATAGAGAAACCAATTCCTGTTTGCTAGGGAAGAATTGAAACCACAGATAGCCCACAACCTATAACCAAATGGGCACAGGAGTATGAGACGGTGTGAAAGAATGCGAACAAAAAGGAAGGGAAGGTACTCAAGTATTTCGGCAGCTGGATGGAGATGAGTGGGGGAAGATAGAGGTGGATGTTGCAATAGATCTAGGACTTGGCCCAGTGGAATAGGTAGAACACTAACAAATCAGGAGAAGGGGGAGGAGGAGCATTCTTCATGGTGGCCATCAAACCCACCTTTGTGTTTGTACCTCGAACTATATGAAGTCAAGAGGGAGTATGGATGTAGCATGAGACAGAGGAGCAATAAAGCTTCTTATCCTCACTAATAGCTTAGAAGCTTGGGGAAGACAACATATCCACTAGTATGCAATCATAGGATGAATGAGATTGGCAAAAGGAGAGAAGACTGGAAGACGGCCATAAAATGAGGCCTTGAGAGTTACATAGGTTGAGGAGTGGTTAGCCAAGGAAGTGAAGAGAACGAGATGTGGGCGGATTGTTATGGATTCCAGGCATATTAGCTGGTGAGGAGACTGCAAACAGTGTATGGAATATAATAGATAGTTGTAAGCGGGATTTAAAGCAATAAGTGTGAGTTGCACAACCTCTTTCCAACAGGGAAAAGAAGAGATAAAAGAAAAAAGGTAACCACAAAAGAACAAGCTTAAAAATATTTTTAAAAAATGGCAAAAGCACATTTTGTTATAATTCGCAAACTTATCATAAAGAAAAAAACAAAGTTTGATCTCTTGGCCAATGCAGGAATATGGGATAATTATTTCCTTCATTTGAAAACAACTGTAGCCATCACAGGTCAACTTTATCAGCACTCAATAATGAGTTCAAGCATCCTCGACATCTAATAAAAAGGCAATTAACTTAGATCTTATCTCTATTGGATCCATCAAAAGAACAGAAGCAAGGACTAAAAGATAAGCTATTAGACACTATAAAGTCAAGAAACCATGCAATCCTACACTCATTTACTTCAAGATTTTGACTCTCCTCTTATTACCATATATCAAGGAGTTAGCATATGAATATACAAGTTGTGACATCCCATACATGTGCACAAAATATGACATATCATTATACAAGAAAAACACAGATCAAATGACCTATGAGCACCGACAAAGAAAAAGGAAGCATGACAACCTACCAATTAAAAGAATTCCTACGGCAAACACTGATTTATTCATCAATTTCTCTACAAACAATTATCATCAAATTTTGCTCATAAGTTACAATCCTACCAGACAGTCATTTTTGTCAAATTTAATAAGTTAGAACAGCCATAAAATGAGAAAGCTGACAATGAACCCAACAAATTTTGGACAGCAGGAAAATTCATTTTTCAAGGAAATGTCACCAGAAAAATTGTCACTAATTATGTTGAATACCAGTTCTGTAAACATCATTTAGACAACAAATAGGACTAACCTGATGCTTCGATTTACAAGGTAGAAAATGCTTCTGTATGGACTCCCAATCACTGTTGTATTTCATCAGCCCCATTGCTAATAATCTGTGATATCTCCATATTAGAACATACATTACTAAAACAAATGAACTATATAGAACTACTATGCATAAAAGAATATGATGAATCATGAAGCTCAAAGCATGGGTATCAGCAAGTGATATTCCTCAAACAAAAAGGCAACGAGTCCCAACATTTCAAATTATCTAGATTAAGTGTTTCTTCGATAATTATTCTTGGTTAAGTATTCCTTGCAGTTCATTATTCATTTCCAAAAAATGCCAATATGACAAACTCACAGTTCTAAAGTTCCTAAAGCATTCAGCAGCATGATCAGGTTCTATGTTCAACTTTAAGCATATGACTATGTATGTTGGTGTGTATTTATGTGTGTATGTATGAATCATGTATCTAATTAGAGCACATTCTCCACAAAAATGTATTGGAATCTTGTAATTGGTTAATCAATAGGTGTGACAATGCGCATCAAAAAGAAATGACATCTCTAAGCTGTCCTCAATTTTGAAGTAGAATATTTCCAGAATCAAACTGTGCAATGCAGTTATTTTTTTCATAAAATCTATGTTCGGGGATGAGTGCTTTCATTTGATATGGAATCAAATGTCAGGAAAGTAATACAGGGAAAATACTTGAGTGGCTCACCAAACTATTGAAAGCACTAAAAATAAGATATTAAACTATCGAAAGCACTAAACTGTCGACAAATACAGCCATTCGCAGTCCCTTCAATTGCAATGCTTTATTGTTTGCAACATGCAAAATAAGTATTAGGTTGAGCACAATAATACCAATCAACAACTTGAAATGGATAGCAATGAAAAGTTATGATCAAATACTCACTAAAGTTTCACAGAAGGGTTGCAGCACTAGCACATTTTTAAATTGATTCCACTGAATGAGGAATCGTGTAGCAAACAAGAAAAAGTGATTAGAAAAAACAAAAAAAAACTAACCCATCTTCTGCATCAGTGAAGAGCACACGATTAGCAACAGCTGCAATGGGAGGCTTGTGAGGAAATAAAGAGAAATTAAATAGAGGATAAAACCTCTGTGCTAATTTGGCAATGTCCACAGGAACAAGAGCAACTGTTTGCTTCTTGGTATTTTCCACAAGTGTAGCTGCTAAAGACTTTCTGGTTGGTAATTGACCAGCTGAAAGTGTAGAAGTGCTCCTTGAGGACATAGCACTCGACTCCCCAATAAAAGAGTCATCTGTTCCCATCTGAGATGTATGCACAGGAAATGGGAAAAGAGGTTCCCGTTTTAAGTGATTCTTGTTAAGTGGGTACTCCAAATGACTTTGTCTATACCTTGAAACAGCTGCAATTACCAAGAACCCACGTTAAAGCACATAGAAAAGCAAAAATAGTTGAACGCGCCACAAGATAAATGATATCCTGATCACTTACTAGATGCAACATCAGCCATATAACTCTTAACCATCCTAAGGGGAGCAACATCAAAAATGGAAAATATGGGATTATCTATGGAAGGAGTCCAGTGAGAAAATTCAGAAGTCTCACAAGAATCAATCTGCACTGATGCACGGAGATAAGTGGGCTGAAAACAGGATACATCATGTGGTATTTTTCTCCAAGCCAATGCTTCTTCATGTCTGGCAATCATCTCCATGATCAACTCTTGAATGTCCATCACTACCTTTTGGCGGGAAGGATCAAGCACACTAACAGAGAATATCTGTATAAGGAGCTGAATATGCTCATGTATCTGACAGTATAGCTGTCCTAATTGTTGAAATGTAAAACCATGGGATAATTCAACCCCAGAAGGGGAAAATGAACATGAGAAGGTTTCAGGAGAAGGAAAATGCAATGCAAGGGCAGGCACTGGAGCTATTTGTCCATTTGAGATATATGGTAAAATAGGGCGAAGCGGAATCTTCTCCAGCCCCATAAAGTATTTCTTCTTTTCAGCAGTCTCCCTCAACCGTTTCTTCTGTCGAGTTTCTGGTCGATGAGTGTTTTCCTCAATTTGCTCAGCTGCTCTCTTGTCATCGTCAAAGCTTTCTTCAACATCACTTTCTAGTGCCTCCTCAATTTCTATTGCAAAGTCAACATCATCTTCGTCGTCATCATCCAAAATTTCACCATGTCCCATTTGTCCATTAACATCTCCTTCAAGCAAAACAGCAGCAAGAAACTTACGGTACTCCTCTTCCTCATCGACATTTTGAAAGTCATCATTATCATCAGATTCCTGAAGAAAATCCTCCAATTCTTCTAGTGTATAATTTGCTAGAGAATGGCGGGCTCTAGTGCGCTTGCAAATTGCATCATCTTCATCTATCTCAATAGCTGGTCTCTTGGATATTAATGGATGTGAAGAACTCGTACCAGTTTGTTGCAACTCTTCTCTGCTCAGTTCTTCAGCAGCATCATTTTCTTTCTCAGGTGCGACATTGTAATTACTTCCTTCAAGACAACCTGATTCATTTTCCTTAGTCGTTGGCATATCTGATTGAGTAGGCTTAGGCTTTTCTAGAACAGTATCATTCTTCTCGGTTAAGTATCGATCCACCAGTTGATTGGACGTGACCCTCTCTTCATCTTCAGCACCAGACTGTAGATTGTGGCAGAGGGTGCTAGTTGATGCACCATCATGGAGGTGCTTTAAAGAACTTGCGCAGTCTTCACTAACATCATCACCATGGAATTCATTGTCTGAACTTAAGCCAGATGAGGCTTCTGACAGAGTTTCCCCTCTACGTGTGGGATTGAAGTCCACATCATCTTCATCCTCATCTTCTTCAACTTCCATATTCACATTCTCATCCATCAACAAATTGGCGATAGAAGATTGACTATCCACTGTGCAAAGAAAAACACCAGCAAAGGAAATCACTAGGCAAATTGTACCATTTCCACCTCGAAAGAATAATCAATATTAATAAGAAATAATAGAAATTGACCAATGCACCACAAGCTCAATTAGGGTTACCATGAAATGTAAACTACCACTTATACAATAATCGCTAGATGAGCCAAAAAAGGAATGGGGCTGATGAAAACTGATAAAAATCCTTTACTTTCAATTTGATCTGCACATGCCCAGCAATTTCCCTGTTCAGTTCTCTCGGGAAATCCGTGGGAACATCTTTCGCCCGACTTCTGAGTGCCCGCACGGTTTAGTCCACCAGATTAACCACGACGTGTGACGATTTTCTCCTCCACAGACAGGTGAGATTCCTAGCGGAGGAGGAGGGAAAGTGCGAAGGGAGCAGGGGTGGTGGAGCCAGAGGCGGGAAAAGGGAAGAAAGGGCAGAGAGATTGGGAGGCGCAGCAAGGAGCCGGCGGCGAAAAACAGCGGAGGGCTCGAGTTTCTCGTTGCTCCGGAGGAGGGGGCGGAGGCGGAGGCACATCCGCAAGAAGAAAAGTATTTTCAGTTTAGCCCTAGATCGTTTTCAGTTTAACCCTAACTTTTTTGTTTATATTATTTTAAGACTAAATAACTTTAAACACATTGAAAGTTTAACCTTAATCTGAAATTTTTAGAAATTCTTCTATTTTATCTATTCATCAGAAGAACTCATATTTATTTAAAATTCTAGTTTTTTTTTCATAGAATAGTGAAATGAATTTTTGAATGATTATTCCAAATTTATTATTTTTTATTATTTATGATGATGTATTTATAAATTTTATGAGAATTTATTTTTCAAGGAACAAGTGCATAGATCCAGTTTGATTAAGGTTAAGTTTTTAAGAATCATGTAGGATTTTTTTTATTTTTATTTTGTTTGTTGTTTAGAAGCATGAGGTTCAATTTTAATAAAGATATTTCAGTTAGAATAATTTTAATATTTAAAATTAAGGTATAAGCCAGTAAAATAATAGATTATTTTAATCATTTACTATTTTTATTGACTTCGAATTAAAAAGGGTTAATTGTCAATTTTTTTAAATACTAGAGACAAACTGTTAATCGATAGAAAATACATCGACGTTAAAGTTATTTAGCTTTATTTTAATTCATAAACATCTCGTGCCAATTAATTAATCCAAAATCATATATATTAAAGAAATAAAAATCATAAAGGATTTTTTACAGAAATATTTTTACAGACATATGAAAAAACAATCATCTGTCAAATTTATTTTTTTATTTTTTTGTTAACTATTAAACATTTACATATCCGTTTAAAAATAGGTCAATCATTATCGATCAAAAATAAATAAATCGATCATGCTTAATCTAGTATATACTTCTTACCAATGTATATGATGGGGTTGAACATTTCATAGTTAACACGTAGAACGAAGAAGTTATGTGTCAAGGTCCATCGAGTTTGAGCAACTCTTCTAGACTCCCGAGACTCCCTCGGGAAGTCAAACTCCCGAGACCTTCTCGATGTAGGGGACTCCCAAGACACCCTCGGGAAATCAGACTCCCGAGACCACCTCGGGAAGACTGACTCCCGAGATCAACTCGGGAGGGTATGCGCCCGAGACATCCCTGGGAAGATAGGCTCCTGAAGCCCTTCTGGGAGAGAAAATCCCCCGAGACCCCCTCGGGAAAGTGGAGCCCAAAAAGTCATAAATTCGATAGTCAGACTCCAATAGTCGTTACCCTTTCTTGTTCAAGAAAGGTGACGGATAATTATTGTCCTTTATATGCGACAATTAAGGCTCAATAATCACGGGAGCAATTACCTAAAAGCTATCAGGTAACCAACAAGCACGGGACATGGAGGAGAACATGGAGATATATGCGATCAAGTCTATAGGTATATAAGGTATTCCAACCCCCCAGGTAAGAGGGTTACGCTCTCTGAACTCACAACTCCTCCTTAGTCCTTTTTTGGCAATAGACCTGAGCACTGACTTGAGCGTCGGAGTGGGCTCTGCCAGAAAATCTCCGACGTGTTTCCATTAACGCTCGTGTTAATCTCGCAGGGGGAGATCTCCTTTCCTATCATCATCGTCCTCGTGGGCCGAACTCTGGTGACTGGTCGTCCACGTCGATTCCTTCCGGAACAAGTTTAGTGTCGTCTATGGGAAATCATAAATCAAAGCACCAAAAGGAGCACCGATGGCAGAGCCAAAGGGATAACCCATCATCCTGACGAAAGAAGAATTGAATTGCCTGGTGGTCAATGCTGTCAAAGAAGCGCTCGAGCAACACCAAATAAAGCAAGCCGCCTCATAACGAGGGGCCTCTGGGCAGGGGAGATCCCCAGGATTTCCACCTCGCATCCCCAACACCGGAGATCTGTCTCACCACCTGTGAGACACGTTGGAGCAATCCCGGTACACCGGCTAGATTCCTTGGGAGACTTGGAGAATGCCAACTCCGTAGCCTCAAGCTCCCTTAGGCAAGAAGAAGGACTGGGGAAGACAGGAACCGCAAGCCTTCCAAAACGCACCCTCTACTCCTTTCTCACTGGAGATCGTAGAGGATCCTATGCCGAAGCAGTTCCACGGACCCTGAATTGCCGACTACGATGGGAAGACAGATCCTGAGGATCACGTCTGCAAATTCGAGAATGCAACCCTTTTGCACCAGTATACAGACAGTGTTAAGTGTCGAGTGTTCTTGAACACTTTGTCGGAAGCCGCTCAGAGATGGTTCCAAAGACTGTCGCAGGGTTCTATAAACTCTTTTCTAGAGTTTAGAATCACGTTCTTGCATCACTTTGCAAGCAGCCGTCGATATCAGAAGACGACGTTGAATCTCTTCGCCCTCAAGCAGAAGGCGAAAGAACCTCGGAAGGATTACATATAAAGGTTCAATCGAGTGGCGCAAGATGTGTCAACCATGACATCGGAGATCCTGGTCAGCGCCTTCACCCAGGGTCTCGTCGAGGGGAACTTCTTCCGATCCTTGGTGAAGAAGTCGCCGACTAGCTTCGACTATTTGCTTGGGCGCTTCGTCAAGCATGTCAACGTCGAAGAAGTGCAGCATGGCCACCGTAAAGAACCAGCCGGAGCTCCTGCACTGACCATAGTTCGGTCGGAGAGAAAGGAACTACCAGCACCAGTCCGGGTGAAAACTCTCGGTTAGGGAGAGATCACCGGGCTGGTAAGAAAAGGCTTGTAAAGACGGTGGATACTCAAGAACCAGAGTCGCCGAACAAGTACTATGATTTCCATGGCAGTATCACACACTCCACAAAAGAGTGTCACACCTTGAAGAAAAGAATGGTGGAGGAAGCAGATGACAAGCCCCAGAAGCGATGGAAGAAAGTGGGGCATCACCGGAGGTCCGCGTGAAGGAGTCTTTCTCCCCGCAAGCGACCATCAGGAGGGGAAGGAACCCGGCATTCATCCCGATCACGTTCCAGGGGGAGAAGTCGAGAGGGGGAGCCTCGTCGATCCCGCTCACCTGAGCGAGACCCTCGGAAGGGCAAGGCCCCTGTGCGAGGCCCACCTTCGGGCCATGTAGGGGTGATCTTCGGAGGTCCTACCAGGGGAGACATGAACCGGGCAAGGAAGGCTCATACTCGGCGGCTGGAGAATTACTCCATAGGGACGAGCAGTAGCTAACGCAGATTCCCTGTCATTTCATTCGGTCTAGATGACGTGGAGGACATGGAGACGCCTCATGAGGATGCCTTGGTAATTCTCGCACGCATAGGTAACTATAAAGTTAAGCGTGTCTTCGAGGATACAAGTAGTTTTGTGAACATCCTGTACAAGGCAGCCCTAAATCAGATGCAAATCAACGAGGATGAGCTGCGGCCGGTATCCACTCCACTCTTCGACTTCACAGGGTACTGGATGCTGCCGATAGGCCAGATCTCCCTATCTCTGTCATTGGGAGATGACATGCTGTAGCGAACCAGGAGGACTCCCTTCCTGGACGTGGATGCACCCTCATCCTACAACGCTATCATCGGACACCCCGCGCTCAGTGTGTTTTAGGCGGTGGTCTCAGTCTACCACCAAAAGATCAAGTTCTCGATGGGCGATCAAGTAGCCGAGGTCAAGAGAGATCAACTGGCTTCCCGGCGATGTTACAGTGGGGAGGTCAGGTTTGAAGCCCGCAAGAACCTAAAGACTGAGGAAACTCTGCAAGTTGACCTCGCCAACCCTCGAGAGGAGAAAGGGCCTATGGAAGAACGGATGGAGGTTGAGAGCAAAGAAGTTCAGATACACTCTCAACAACCAGGGGAGTTACAAAGATTGCTGCTGACCTCCCACCAGAGTTGAGAAGCCGACTGATCGAGTGCTTGCAAGACCATCAGGATGTGTTCGCTTGGGCTACCGAGGAGATACAAGGAGTCCCCCCAGCCTTGGCCATGCATCATTTGCATGTGACCCCCGGGGCTGGCCGGTAAAGCAGAAATGAAGGTATTTTGCTCCCGAGCAGGACAAGGTTATCAGAGAGGAAGTCGCCAAGTTGCTGAAGGCTGGCCACATAAGAGAAGTTCAATTCCCAACTTGGTTAGCTAATGTAGTACTTGTCCCTAAGCCCGGGGGTAAATGACGGGTGTGTATTGACTTTCGAGATCTAAATAAAGTCTGCCCTAAAGACTGCTACCCTCGGCCTCATATCGATAGACTAGTAGATTTCACCTCTGGTTGTGAGTTTATTTTAATGATGGACGCCTACCAGGGGTATCACCAGGTTCCTCTCGCGCCTGAAGATCAAGAAAAGGTCAGCTTTGTAATGGCTGGAATGCCGTAGGGACTAAGGGAGGTTCTACAGGCTATTGGTCCACCTTAGGGACTTCTACCGCCATCTCGGCAGGAATGTCGTAGGCCTCAGAGGTCGCTCGTAGGGTTTCCGGCCTCACCCTAGAAAACGTGGACTCATACCACTCTGGTTGGTATCCCTTTTTCTGGGTCTCCTTATTACCCTGGTCCTTCTTGCTCTCCTTACCCACGGTTCCTAAGGAAGAAGATGAGAACGAAGAAGAAGACTTACGCGTGGGAAAGAGTCCTTAGAGGAAGAAGATGAGAACGATGTCTGTAAATGATGCTAATCGACGATGCAAGAAGGCGGACGGACGCTTTCGCCTCCCCTTTTTAGAGGGAAGAAGTCGCTTGCGTGTGTACAATGGGGGTAAGGCACGTGAATGGCGATAGATAGCCATCTCGAGGTGCCACCGCTGCTGAGGCGGTCGTTTGATATGGGCCTGCAATGCATATCAACAGTAGATTCCGAAGAGAGAAGTTTGCGCACGTGGCAAAGGTGCATTCGCGAAGAGGTTTTGTCGTCATTAAGAGACTCCATGCGCTTTTAATGGATGATAGACAGCTATCATTGTTGTGCCTCGAAGTTCGCAGAAACCTTTTTGGAAGACTAATTCAAAGGGATTACCTCGGACCCAGGACGAATGTTTCGATTCCTCGGACCCGACAAGCCGCCAATAAAATAGTAATGGATATATGGACCCACTACGGCATAGATCTTCTTCGTTACACCACTAGTCTATCTGTCAGTCATATTTCCTTCGATTAGACTTAAAGGGAGGGACTTGTGATGGGGTTAAACATCCCATGGTTGTCACGTGGAATGAAGAAGTTATGTGTCAAGGTCCACCGAGTCTGAACAACTCTTCTAGACTCGCGAGACCCCCTCGGGAAGTCAGACTCCCGAGACCTCCTCGGTGTAGGGGACTCCCGAGACATCCTCGAGAAGTCAGACTCCCGAGACCACCTCGGGAAGACAGACTCCTAATACCACCTCGAGAGGGCAGATCCCCGAGACTATCTCGGGAGGGTATGCACCCGAGACCTCGGGAAGATAGGCTCCTGAAGCCCTTCCGGGAGAGGAAATCTCCCGAGACCCCCTCGGGAAAGCGGAGCCCAAAAAGTCATAAATCTGATAGCCCGACTCCAATAGTCGTTACCCTTTCTTGTTCAGGAAAGGTGACGGATAATTATTGTCATTTATGTGCGACAATTAGGGCTCAATAATCGCGGGAGCCATTACCTAAAAACTATCAGGTAACTGACAAGCACGGGACGTGGAGGAGAACGTGGAGATATGTGCGATCAAGCCTATAGGTATATAAGGTACTCCAACCCCCCAGGTAAGAGGGTTACGCTCACTGAACTCACAACTCCTCCTTAGTCCTTTTCCGGCAATAGACCTGAGCACTGACTTGAGCGTTGGAGTGGGCTCCGTCAGAAAATCTCCAGCATGTTCCCATTAACGCTCGTGCTAATCTCGCAGACGGAGATCTCCTTTCCTTTCGTCATCGTCCTCGTGGGCTAAACTCTGGTGACTAGTCGTTCACGTTGATTCCTTCCGGAACAGTATATGAATCAATGATACTGGACCGGTTAAAATAAATGATAATATCTTTTTTCTCTAATTTAATAGTTTTTATATTTTTCCCTAAGAAATAATATCAAACTTTTAGAATAATAATAATAATAATAATAATAATAATAATAATAATAATAATAGCGTTAACAATACTATATTTAAGTTTATCAAAAATCTGTTAGTCCAAACCTGACTTACTGGTCATACTTATATGAACTTCATTTTTTCGAGACTTCTCACTATTTTGAAGTTTATTCCTCTGAGACTTCTCACTATCTAAGGTTCACTCCCCTAGGATTTTCTTTTTACTTAAAGTTCACTTCTCCAAAACATCTCACTACCTGGAGTTTGTTGGGGCAATATATGGTCCGGAGTGACCATGTGTTTTGATGTTTGGGCAAAGGGTTTAAGTTAGGTTCACCCTTGTATTTGATATGTGTATTTGAGTGTGCAGGTTTGCAGGATACACATTGACTCATTTGGACGACTTCGGGTACGGTGAAGGATGGCATGGAGGCAAGCCATGGGCTTGTGTGCGCATCTGAGGGACTATGGATATAGCAGGGACGATGAGCCGAGGGAAGCAGACTTCGAGTCATACGCGAAGGATGGCATGGGGAGATGAGCCGTGGGCTTGCGTGCATCCGAGGGACGAGAGCCAAAGTCGAAGAGGGCTTGAAGGCAACAGGTCGAGGTTGCTGGTGAAGAGTCAGCTGAGTCGTGAGGGTCCGAGTGTGAGAGAACTGTATCGAGAAGGGAAACCCTAGGTTTAGGGGTGGAACAGTCGACTGGACCTGGGACAGTCGACTGGTGTATGCCACAGAAAGATCAGTGAACTACAAATGGGGCAGTCGACTGGAGGTCAATCGACTGCAAATGGGGCAGTCGACTGGTGGCGGCTGGAAATTCGAACGTTAAGCTGTAACAGTTGAATTTGAGTGGGACCAGTCGACTGGTAATGAACCAGTCGACTGGTAACGGTCATTTCAGCCAAGAGCACTATTTAAAGGGGCTCAATTTTGGCTGAGAGTTCTTGATGAAATTGGCTTTGGTTAAAGGTCAATTAGTAGTCTTTGTGCTCAGGAGTGTTGTTCGGATTGTGGCGAGGTTTCTCCACGCACAAGGAGCTACACGAGCTAGCCGGAGGTCTTCCGGGGATTCATCCACCGACGAATCAGGATCATCCACCTTACGGGCAGCCGTGGAGTAGGAGCTTTATCTCCGAACCACGTAAAGGTTTGTGTTAGCATTGTTTAGATTATTGTTTAGTTTCCCGCTTGTGCTTGCTAACACATGTAGGGGAAGAAAAATCGAAAAGACGCTATTCACCTCCCCTCTAGCTTAACAACAAGGTCCTAACAAGTGGTATCAGAGTGAAGTTCGCTCATCTACGGACTAACCGCCGAGAGAGCTAAAGGCTAAAGGAAATGGCGCGTGTAGAACGCTTAGGGGACGACATCAGCATTCCACCTCCTTACGACCGAAAGAGTTTTGATTATTGGAGGATGCAGATAGAGGTATGGTTCAACATGGATTGGGAGTTAATGATCGCACTAAAATATCCATTTGAAGTCCCAAAGGATAAGCATGGGAAGAAGCTCCGACCAAAATATTGGACCAAGGAGCAACAAAAACAATCAAAGGCAAATGAGAAGAAAATTTCAATATTACTAAAGGTTTTGCCTAATGACATAATTAGTGGTGTAGGTGAATATAAAAATGTGCATGAATTATGGAGCAAGATGTTAGCGCTTCATGAAAACCCTACACAAGCTCAAGTAGTGGAAGAGCCCAAGGAAATAAGCTTAATGGTCCAAGAAGAGGAGAATGACCAATCAGATGAGGGAAGAAGCTCAACATCTGAAGAGGATAAGAAAGGAGAAAAAGATTCATCCATCTCATCAAGTGAAGTGGCACACGAAAGTGAAAGATCATCCACTTCATCAAGGAAAGAAGAAGAAGTCTCCACTTCAAGGATTGAGGGGGAGGAGAGATCATTCTCCATACCGGAGCAAGAAGAAGTTTCCACCTTCAACAAAGCAAAGTTAAAAGACCACATTATTTGCTTTGGGTGCAATGAAAAGGGACACTACAAGGACAAGTGTCCAAAGGGTAAGAAAAAAAAGGTAAACCCGAAACCCAAGTCAATTCCTTTAAATTCTAACATGAGTTGTAAGAAAAAGAATGAAAAGAAGCATATAAGGTGCTTCACATGTGGTGAGCTAGGACACTACCACACCAAATGCTCAAGGAAAGGAGAATTCAAGAAATTAGAGCATTTGAGAAAATGAGAAAAAAAAAGAAGAAGAAGAAAAGCTCACATCAAGGGGGAGCTACAAGGGTAAGGGAGGTAATCCCTAACTTTAAGTTTAAATGTAATTCAAATTTAAATTCCTCCGTGCATATTAGAAATAATGTCAATTATTTACCCATGCATAATTTTGTTTTTAGATATCATGATAAAAATAGGGTTAATGTTGCATATCAAACCCCTAGGGAATTCATGCATCATGATAAACCTAGAACCTTTAGACCTAAGGACCAAGACATTAATCCTAAGAAGGGGAGACACATGTCTAGATGGGTAGGTCTAGGAATGTCCAAGGTGGACATGTTGATTTTAGGTTTGAGAGTCTAGAAAGGGAAAATCAAGCATTAAAGGCAAAGATTGATAAATTAGAGAAACCCCTAGATGGATTCACTATTGAATCTAAGGGTTTAGATATGGGGTTGGGTAGTCAAAAACCCAACAATGATAGATCGGGTCTAGGGTAGCATATAACTATGGCAATGAGAGGAAGTCCAAAAATGGTAAGGGGATGTCATGTAAAAATAAGAAGAAAGTCTTAACTAAGGACAAGGTGTCCAAAGTTAAGAAGGTTAGGGTTGTAGACCAAGAGTCACCGGAGGTACACCAGTGTGGTCTAGCGTTTGTTGAGTCACCTAGGGAGGTGGCCAAGGCTAAGAACTCAAGGGGGAGCTCTAAGAGCCAAGTTGGGACCCATGGTCTATGGATCCCGGGAGGATTTCTCTCGGAAGTCTAGGTGGGTCATAGAGTTTTCCAAAGGATGTGGGGACAGATTTGGAGTCTCAATTCTAGGCATTTGGCACAATGGGGTTAAGTTTCGTGCATGAAAATATGACATTGGGGTCATATTGCATGAAAGTTGATTTTGATGTATAAATGTCATACAAATCAATGCTAGAGATGCATTGTGGGTTGGTATGGGAAAAGACATCAAGATGAGGTCAAAACTAGGACTTTAGGTCAAGGTTCAATTGAACCATTTAGATAGTTTTGAGTTTTGTGTCAATCTTGGGATTGGTGATAGATACATTTTTAAATATATTTTTTCCAAGTAGATATGGGTACCACAAACCTCTCCACAAAATTTGAGAATTTTTGGAGATTTATAAAATTTCTGGTGCATTTCTAAAATTGGGTCAGAAATGCTGAAATTGGGGTTTTCATGATGCCAGTCGACTGGTCCGGGGGGCAGCCGACTGATATGGGTTGAAATGGTTTTTCAGCAGTCAAAAAGTGTCCAAATAATGTAAAACAAGTGTATAATTTTATGGGGGGTTAGTACACTGTGTTTATGATCATTAGAGGTTAAAAAATCCAATAAGAAGAAAATTGTTAGAATCTTTTTGATGTGTGGCAAAGGGGGAGAAGTGTTGGGTTTAAATGGGAAACCAAACACACCTTTGCAAGAAATCCTAGGTCAAGGGGGAGCTTAGGTAAAGGGGGAGCATTGTTGCTCATTTGGTGGCATAAGGGGAACCTTGGAGAGGTTCTTAAAAAGTATTTGTAAGTCCAATGTAGGGGGAGCCTTGGAGATGTTTTAAAAAATCTGTTTTGGTAAAAGTCCTAAACTCTTGGGGAGGTTAGGTGTGGGGATGCCTTGTGATAGGATCCATGCATATTCGCATTGCATATGCATTGGCGGTGTAAGTCCAAGGTGAAGCATTGGCAACGTAAGTCCAAATGGTTATTAGCTTTGTTTTTGTTATTTGTTTTCCCTAATTTAAACGTATTGTCAAACATCAAAAAGGGGGAGATTATTGTGGCAATCTATGGTCGGGAGTGACCATGTGTTTTGATGTTTGAGCAAATGATTTAAGATAGGTTCACCCTTCTATTTGATATGTGTATTTGAGTGTGAAGGTTTGTAGGATACACATTGACTCAGTTGGACGGCTTCGGGTACGGTGAAGGATGACATGGAGGCAAGCCGTGGGCTTGTGTGCGCATCTGAGGGACCATGGATATAACAGGGACGATGAGCCGAGGGAAGCGGACTTCGAGGCATACGCGAAGGATGACATGGGGAGACGAGACGTGGGCTTCCGTGCATCTGAGGGACGAGAGCCAAAGTCGAAGAGGGCTTGAAGGCAATAGGTCGAGGTTGCTGGTGAAGAGTCAGCTGAGTCGTGAGGGTCCGAGTGTGAGAGAACTGTATCGGGAAGGGAACCCCTAAGTTTAGGGGTGGAGCAGTCGACTGGCCCTGGGGCAGTCAACTGGTGTATGCCAAAGAAAGATCAGTCGACTGCAAATGGGGCAGTCGACTGGTGGTCAGTCAACTGCAAATGGGGCAATCGACTGGTGGCGGTTGGAAATTCGAATGTTAAGCTGTAACGGTTGAATTAGAGTGGGACCAGTCGACCAGTCGATTGGTAATGGTCATTTCAGCCAAGAGCACTATTTAAAGGGGCTCGGTTTGGCTGAGAGTTCTTGACGAAATTAACTTTGGTTAAAGGCTAATTAGTAGTCTTTGTGCTCAGGAGTGTTGTCCGGATTGTGGCGAGGTTTCTCCACCCACAAGGAGCTACACGAGCTAGCCAGAGGTCTTCCGGAGAGTCATCCACCGACAGATCGGGATCGTCCACCTTACGGGCAGCCGTGGAGTAGGAGCTTTATCTCCGAACCACGTAAAGGTTTGTGTTAGCATTGTTTAGATTATTGTTTAGTTTTCCGCTTGTGCTTGCTAACACGTGTAGGGGAAGAAAAATCGAAAAGACGTTATTCACCCCCCTCTAGCTTAACGACAAGGTCCTAACAGAGTTCACTCTTCTAGGATTTCCCTTTACTTAGAGTTCACTCTTCTAAAACTTCTCATTATTGATGGTTCGCTCGTCTAGGATTTTTCCTTTGCTTGAGTTTACTTTTCTAGAACTTCTCACTATAAGTTCACTCTCTTAGGAATTTTCTCTTGCCAAGTATCATATCACTTTTGCCAAGTATCATGGCATGGAAAAGGTCATAGTGGGATTAGGTGTGGTCCAGGTGGATCGGAGAGATTACTCGCTGGCACGGAAAAAATCCTAATGGGACTAGGTGAAGTCCAGGTGAATCAGGGAGATTGCACGTTAGAACGGGAAAAATCTTAGTAGGACTAGGCACGCCTAGTGGGACTAGGTGAAGTCCAGGTGGATCGGGGAGATCACATGTTGACAAGGAAAAAGTCTTAGTAGGACTGGGTGAAGTCCAGGTGGATCGAGGAGATCGCACTCTGGCACGGGAAAAAACTTAGTTGGGAACTAGGCAAGGGAAAGTCCAAGTCGGTCAAAGGGTTGGTCGAATACTTGATAAGGAAATTCTAATAGGTCACGGTTGACCAGGGTTAGGCAAGAAAACCCTAGACTTGTGCACACAAGTTGGGATTGGGACCAATCGATTGGGTAATCGATTGGCGTTGGTATCTCACGAACAGAAGTCTTCTTAATCGATTGGATAATTTATTAAGGAAGACCTTAATCGATTGGGTAATTGATTAAGGAGGACCGTAATCAATTGGGTAATTGATTAAGGCGAACCTTAATCGATTGGGTAATTGATTAAGGAGGACTGTAAGCAATTGGGAAATTAATTAAGGCGGACCATAATCAATTGGGTAATTGATTAAGGAGAGAGTGAATCGATTGGGAGAGTTGTATTGTGAGAATAGAAGCAGGCTAAATCGATTGGTCAATCGATTTAGTGCCCTCTGAATCGATTAAGGTAGACAGTAATCGATTAAGCAATCGATTACAGCAGTATTATGCGAGAGCATAGAAAGGTGATTAAGATCATCTTAATTGATTAGCTAATCGATTAAGCTTCAAAAAATAGTCGTTGAATGACTAATTCTGACATAATAATCGATTGGGTGATTGATTAAGGGAACCCTAGGTCGCGGGTATATAGAGTTTTCATGCAAGATTGAAGCAAAGTTCTTCAACATTCTTCACACTCTGTTCTCCTCCTTCATCGTCATTTCGAGTGAGGCCTTGGAGCATAGTGCTGCTGCATTTCCAAGGATCAAGAGGTGATTTCAAGCTAGAAGAAAGCAATAAAAGTAACGAGAACTCATTGTGTAAATCTTATAAAATTTCTTTATATTCATTTATATTCTTGTTGTATCTTCTTGAGAGCTTGTACGAGGTTTCTCCGTCTCCATGAAGGAGTCTTTCTTAGTGCTTGAGAGAGTGAGAAAGAGAGGATCCTTGAATTAGTCACCTCAATGAGCTAGATACCAAGTAAATCCTTGAGTGTTAACATTGTTTGGAGTCTTCCACAGCGACAAATCTACAACAAGAATTCGGAGCTAATCACTCCCCCTCTAGCTCGACTACCTATCCTAACATTATATACATAAAAAATTAGCTATATTTTAAGTTTAATTTATTTTGTATTGGATATAAAGTAGTGTGAAAAATAACCTCCTTGCATAATTAATATAGAAAGGAGTTTTGAAAAATATATAATATTTTGTAAAAGCTTATTATAGAAATTTGGATCTTATAATCTGATGTATCAAATCCTAATATAAGAAATTATAATAAAAATTGAACATTATAATATTTTATTTTTTAAAAAATTATTTTTTTATTTTTTTTAAAAAAACTCAATTTATTTTATTCGTTATTTGTATAATTTTTATTATTGAATAACAAAATTCAGATTTTGTAAACTAGAAAATAAATTATAAAGAGAAAAACATATGTCCTTTGATTTTTTTTTTTTTAAAAAGACTTGATAATTATCATAAACAAAGGCATTCCAATGACTTTTGCTCGAGGACATCCATATTAATTTTAACGTTAATATATATGACATCTTTACAAAGGTATAAGTATGGGACTCATATAACACATGCTCATTATATTAATCATTCTCTATTATTAACTCATTGATATTCATTTGAACATTAATACTTATTATTTGTGGGTCTCACTATTCATTCATTCATTCTTATTCTTATTTTTTCATTAAATAAATAAATATATTTTAATTTAATTCTTATAATTTCATAATATTATTATTTGTAAATATATTTATTACTTAAAATTATTTCGTCTTCTTTTGTGAGAAAATAAAATTTATTATAAATTTGAAATAAAAGAGTACAATAGAAAAATATCACACTTACATAAAATTAAAAACAAACATATAAAATTAAACATTTCAAAATATATAAAATACTAATTCACTAATTATTATTGTGTTGTGTCTAAATATGCTCAACTAAGTCAGCACAAAATTGGTGATGCACTTGATTGTAATGTAGTTCGAAATTTCTTCCGAGATGATCATGAAATCCTCAATTTGAGCCCTAACGAGTTATGCATGTTCGTCACCTTCACGTGACCCTCCCTTATCTTCCACAACATATTACGCAAAATAATTCATGCTAACATAATATATTTTAATTTTTTTTCTCCTATACCAATAATTAATGAGTTGAACCTCTAAGGCTCTAACAATCGCCATCAAGATGGGAGCATCCCAAATGTTTGTTTTACTTCTTTTCTTATAGTCTCTTGTCATTCCTTAAACAACCTCCTCTTGGGATCTTTCGAGCAAGAAAAAGTATTTACAAAAGTAGCTCATTCCAGATATATTCCATTTGTTAAATAATAGCCCTTTGTATATTAAGTGGCGTTCATCAAGAAATTAATATTCGAGACATTACCTTGCAATATGTTATTAATATGGGGAATTTGTATAACATGTCAATATCATTGAGTGAACTGGTGACCCCAAAAATTGCATATCATATCCATAAATCTTGAAACATGATTGTTTCAAGCATGATTATTGGTGACCACAACCTCTT
Source organism: Boesenbergia rotunda (assembly GCA_024364735.1). Classification (NCBI taxonomy): domain Eukaryota; kingdom Viridiplantae; phylum Streptophyta; class Magnoliopsida; order Zingiberales; family Zingiberaceae; genus Boesenbergia; species Boesenbergia rotunda. The sequence goes on along the minus strand of JAGFNQ010003014.1, from coordinate 135,190 downwards.
GTAAATTGTACTTTCCAAGTAATTGGGTATTTTTTCCAATATTCTTAATGTATACAATCAAGGCTACCCAACATGCTAAGGAAGTTGTGACCTCATCATGCATTTGAAAAAGTCAATGCTGAACATCATTAGCATTCAGCTCTCTCATCGATATATCACCAAATAGTTCAACCACATATTTGCATAACGTGAAAAGACACTTGATGTCGTTTGATTTATCCATACATAGGTACTCATCAAGATGGTTGCCCAGGACTCCATAAGCCAATTGACGAATTGTAGCCATGTATTTTTATAGTGGTGATGAGACAAGCCTTTTCTTCTCGCAACATCGTCCCTATGCTGAAAATACGATCAACGATTCTCAAGTGCATTCACTATGCAAATTGAAGGAATAACTCTCTTTGCATTCGAAATCATCCTCGAAATATTTAATCTAGATACACTTGATTTGTGGAGAAATAATCATTAACAATCCTTGTGTGCTCAATTTCATGATTTCTTTGAATGAATCTTTTTCTTCGCCGCATCTCATTATTATTTTGATATGCTTCAAGTAATTCTCGACTTTGTTTAAGTATCAATAATATTAGTTCTTTCCTCGGATCATAACCTCGACCATCAACTTTAATTTGGACTTCATTTTTACTTATGGAGACATTTTGGAGGAAACAAATTTAAGTATATGTGTTTGTCAAATGTTATGTTTTTAGAATGAAGAATTACATAGCATAAGATGTCTATGAATATTATTATTGTTATGCAATGACTAGTTTCCAATGGCTAGTTTCCAACAACTAGTTTCCAACTAGTAGTTTTTACTTTGCAATGGCTATATTACATCAATTGAAAATTACATTAAATCATTGGAGAATTCCATTAATTAAAGAGAATTATATTAATTAAAAATTATATTAATTGAAAATGAAATAATACTAAAATTTGAAGGTTGAGCCCACATTTTAGATATTTCAACTCCACTTAATCTCTGACATAGATATTCATGAAAGATAAGTCGCTCCTTTTGTCATTTGTGAAATGTCTTGAAAAGGATTATGTTTTTCTTTGTCTTAAGTTGGAAAATTTTAGTTTTAGATTTGGCTAAGGTCGTTTTTGCTTTCATCTTCTTTATTTCGAGTTGTTTTTGTTAGACTTCAACTTTGATTTTATTTTATTTTTTAATTGATACTAGGTGTTTAGCTTACAACAACTAATTCTTAAGGTGACTGATCTGGTTTCACGAAAGTTTTTCTACCAGTCACTAAGGTAAACCAGGATGCGCTAACAGTGGGCGACCATCAACGTAGCGTTCTTAAATCAACCACTCATTAAAGAAAATGCATCCGCTAATTTATGCTTCAATCATCCAATCCTTAAATGCTTAGAAATTGAGAAGACACTTATTGTTGCACCATTATCCTGAGAGCTAATTTCGATCTAAAAATAAATATATAATAAATTATAGCAGAGTTGATATATTTAAATTCAATAAAATTATTCTTTTATCTTAAATTTTGAATTTTGAATAACAAATCTATATTCTAATACCCATCCATATTAATTGTAAGTTAATATTAATATGGATGTTTTTATTAATTATATTTACAACTTGACATTCTATACTATATGTCTATATCATAGCCCCTCGAGCCACAATTATACAATATATTGATAACGATGTTGAGTAACGTCGAATCTCGAACGATCTATCTAACCCTATAAAAATTTCCCATTGACCATCACGGTAAATCGGGAAACGCTCACAGTGGGCGGTTCAGAAATCTAGCATCCTATGAAATTAAGAATTCACGTCCCATTTTGAAAAAGAAAAATTCTATGAAATACGCTGTAGTTGAGGATCGAACCGTAAATATCTAGGATGATAACTGATCCTGTCAACAAACGAAGAGGGTTCTCAGTGGGATGACTCGATCTGACCAAGAGGACCTGGGTTGCGATAGCGTGTGAGTCGGGGTCGCACTTGGAAACTAGTAGGACAAAGGTGACTCGGGATCAGACCAAAACGATAACGCAAGGTGGAGGAGAGATTTCAATTGCTAGAAAGAACCCCCTCTTTAGAGCTCCAAGAGGAGTTTATATAGGGGAGGGGGAAGCCCTCTGTCTTGTCAAAGTTGTCTTGTCTCATTAAAACCTGACCAACTGACAAGCTGACCCTTTGGTGTTAGAATTTTAGGGTCATAATTGTAAATTATAAATGTTGTATGTCATCAATTAAATAAGTCAAAATATTGTGATCTAAATTTTGGAATTATGTATTTTGACGGAAGGGCTTAATTGTTATGAATAAAATATTGTGGATACCATGTGCTAATTCTAATTTGTTGAGGGGCCAAATTAGAAAAAGGCAACCTTTGGATTCTATAAATAGGAGGTTATGGTCCCAGTTTGCAGACGATGCTTTTGTTTTGTTTCCCATCGACAAAACTCTTCGAAAACCTAAGGAAGTCTGCAAATTGAAGATCATCTCCGGAGGACCGATTGCAACGATGGATTCCGGTACGCTTCCGCGACTTTGGTTAATTATCAAGTTTATTATTTCTTAAGAGTTGAATAGAGATTAAGATTGTTCATCAAGAGCTCTCGACTTAAGATTTATTTTCTACAATTGGTATCAGAGCAATCTATTTCCAATTCTTAAGAAATTTTTCTATTTTGATTCTCGTACGCCGGCAATTTCGTCTGACAGCCTTGTTCATCATGTATTCTGTTGATTGTTGAGTTCCATAAGAACTCCCCTTTTGTTTATTTATTTGGTCGGGCTACCGAAATAGTGTATGCATCAGCTAAATCTTTGGCCATTTTTTGGTAGCATCTAGTGATCATGATGATCCAGTGACTGTTGGGCATCGTCGCTGTAATGACATGACGTTGGTTTTTTTTTTATGGACTGTCGGTTGATGACGGTGTTTCGGCCAGAAGGAACGACGGCGGAAATGGTCATCGATTTAGACGATGAATGTTTCAGTTTTAGAAACTTACGGTTTTAGAAAATTAGTGGTTTTAAATGGATACCACGTTCATGGAATGGCCACGTTTTGATTGTCTGTGTGCTGTCCGTTTCGGTTTTTTCGCGTGTTAGGAATTAAACAGGGGCACCGTTTCAATTTCAAATTGGAACCGCACACCATTAAATGGCAGAAGTCTCCTTTAATTAAGCATTTACGGTTACTGTTTTTTTTTTTAACAGTCTGCCAAATTTTAATTTTTGATTTTTCAAATTATTAAATGTTAAGGTGGCAGAAGTATTTTAATTAAGCATTTCCTTATATTATCCCCTTCAATAATAATCCATTAAATTTAATTATTTAGATAAAATAATTTAATTAAATTATTTGGATAAAATAATTTAATTAACTTATTTTATAATGTAGATTTAAATTTAAATGGATTATATGGGTCCATTAATATCTATTATTTTAAATTAAGTTAAATTTAAATTATATGTCACCAAAGTGACCTCTATTATTTGAATTTAATTTTATTTGAAATATTGAGATATTGTTCAAGTATTAATTAAGGTGTAAATATATATTTATGTGAGTATTAATCGGCCCAAAGGAAGATTTATACTTAACAAAATTATATATTTACCTGTGATAATAAACACGTAACAATTATAAGGTTACAATTGTTATTTTTCATGAATTTAATAAATCGATCCAAAGATAGGTTTATTATTTGTCATGTATTATTGTTAGTGTTTGATTATTACAACAAGAGTACCACTTGCAAATAATATTACTGTCCAAAGACTTGATATTATTGTTGCACTAGGTATCTTTAGATGGGATTTACCATTTATTCACATTGAGCATGTTATTTATGTTATTATTCTTGTGTTCTCTTTTCAGCAAGTGTTGCTACTATTTCTGCTAACTTAAATTCAGTTCCAATCCTCAATGGTACAAATTTTAAGGATTGGAAGGAGAACATTCTCATTGTTCTCGGCTGCATGGATCTAGATCTTGCGCTCAGGACAGAGCAACCTACTACTCCTACGGATTCTAGTTCTTCTGAACAGAGGATGAAATATGAGAAGTGGGAACGCTCTAACCGCATGAGTCTTATGATCATCAAGCGCGGCATACCGGAGGCTTTTAGGGGTGCGGTGTCTAATAATATCACCAACACTAAAGAATATCTTAATGAGATTGAGAAGCGTTTTGCCAAAAGCGATAAGGCGGAAACAAGCACACTTCTGAAAAGCTTGATTTCCATGAAGTATCAAGGCAAGGGAAATATTCGTGTAAAATACGGTGATTCGAAAATCCGGACCAGAAAATTTTTCGGGATTTTTCCGGATAGAGTCGAGGGTTTCCGGCCCTACGGGAGGAGCCCAAGGGGCTTTATTATAAAAAACTTAAAACTTATCAAGGGTTTACAGGTAGACCCTTAAATAACGAATGGATAAATAATTCATCCCTGGAAATTTATTTAAAGCGGACTACAATAAGTTGAAGGGTTAAATAGCTAAAACTCTACCCTAAGGTTGGAAATGAAATTACTGAAAGTTGAGGGGCCTTTCTGTAATAAATCCCTCACCTTATAACCTCTCCATTGCCTGCGCCCGCAGCTAAAGCCGCAGCCGCACCCCCTTCGCGTGCCCTAGCCGCAGACAACCCGAAACAACGCCGACTCTCCGCTCTTCCTTCTCAAGGTACCTCGTCGTGCACCCTCGATCATGGGCTCCTCTCCGGCGATGAGCAATGACAACGATCTTCCGAGGTGCTGTCATCATCGGTTGTGCCCAAGCCCGGCTTCTCCCTCTCCGCCTTCTGAGCGCGTCCCACCTCATCGCATGCGACACCAGCCATCTTTGGGATAGCGTCGGCGTCGGGCAAGCGTGGGCACTCCATCAGTCAGGGATCTCTTGTTGGTCTTGATCTAGAAGGTAAGCATTACTTCATAGGACTTGTAGATAAATCTTTGTGGAGATTGGTTTTTGAATTGAGTGTGGATTCTTCCCAACCGTGGATTGGTGTTTGGCTTGGCTTGGTAGGTTAGGATTTGGAGTTTGTTGGATCTGTGAATCTGTTGATTTCTGATCTTGTTAATTTGAATTGATCGATTGGAATGGGATCTGGATCTAGGGTTGGTTCTTGTTGTTTCCGTTGGAGTTTCTTTTGCCATGATCTTGAATGATAGTTACCAGCGTGGTTTATTGGGCGGGGATATACTCTGTTCTTGGTTTTCCATGTTTGCGTGTGTGGATATGAAAGTGGATTGGTTTATTTAAAAGATTTGTTGTTGAGTTGATTTTGTTTTGGATTAGCTTTGAGAGGTTTTGTTTGAGCTGTGATGAATGCTGTGCGGTTAAAAAATTTTGTTGCTTTCTTTGGGTTGAAACTTGACGTGCGTTCACCTAAGAAGAGGAATTGATTAATCAAGGTATAACATTAATTGCAAATTAATTAGTGGTTAGATCAGATTTTGATATCCTTATTATGGTTCCTTTTCTGGAATCTTATTGTGTGTTAAAAAGCTTGGGTTGTAGTGGAATTTTGATTTTGGATTAAGGTGATGCCTTGAACTTTGCTGGGTGGTATAGATGGATTGGCTTCAATCAGATTTTTATTAGATTTCTACAAGGATCCTGTTCTTCTTGGTTTGATCTCTGAGTGGATGTATTGGATTAACTTGTTCCATTCTATGTCATTTGGTGGTTTCGGGTTCTGATCAAAAGTTTCGATGAGAGATGATCTCTTGAATCAGAGCTGTGGGATGATGTGTTAAGGTATAGATCAGTTGGAAGTAGCTAGGATCCGAATTGCAATTTGGATCCTGAAATTATCAGGGTCATGGAATAGGTTTAGTTGCGGTGATCACAAGGGTTAAGTTTAGATTAAATCTAACTTAAACCATGAATCGACCTAATCATAAGATAATCACTAATTAGAGATAATTAGTGACCTTTGCTTTAGTATGGATGTTGATTAGGATTTGGGGTTTGTGTTTAGCTACTTAATAACTGTTATGATAGCTAAAACGATATCCTTTGATACAGGACGCTGAATTCTTGCGAATTATTGGACGGGAGGTTCTCCTTTGATATGAACTCCTACTTGGAGGCGAGTACCCTTTGACTTATCCCTTATGATATTGTCATATTGTTATGCATAGATTGTTATAGATAGCAGTAAGATTTTACGCTATCCTTGCTTCTTATTCTTGTTCTGGATACTTGTTGTTTATCCCTGGGTTATCATGTTGTTGGTTCCCTTCGGTCTCAGGTATTGTCATATCTGTATGTATGCTTAGATATCGGGATGTACCTCTTGCACTTGACCTTGAGAGATCTGTAGTTTCAGGCCAGTATACCTTGTAGGTTACCTGTATTTTCTGTTGTAGGATTTCAGACTGAGACCTAGTATACTGAGGACTTGGGGAGGGAGGTATGTGTATCTATCATACACCATCCTTGCACGGTTGCATGCCGGCGATCAGCGACTCCCTTGTGGTTGAGCCTAATCGTCTTCCGGTACATGATATGCACGCACGACCACTCATGGGTTAGTGGATACCGTAGATGTGTGCATTTGCCCTGTATTGCTCCGTTCGGCCACTATGAGGAGGGTGAGCGCGGGCGTGGTAGCAGCCAGGGGTCCCTTCTCGTACTGAGCCACGAGGAGATGAGAGCGGAGCTCCCCCATTGCTTGGGGTAGGGGGGTGGTCCCCCGCCAGCATCCTGTCCACTCGGTCACTCAGGAGCAGTGATAGCAGGGTGCGTACAGTGTCACAGCTCTACCCACTCGGCCGACACAGTATCGCCTGTCTCGGTGGCTTGACTGGAGTTAGGGGGTGACCATGACATTGCATCATGTGCATATGATGCATTTATGCATTGATTGTGTTTGCTGCATTTACTTGCTGCACTGGTTTGACATGCATATACTGGAGACTTGTTATCTGAGATTATATGTCTATTGGTGCTCCATAGGTATTGATTTCCCTCTTATCATGTTAGATGGATTCTGGTATGTATCTTGATTCAGTATTTTCAGTATACCCTTTCATATTGTTCATATGAGACTGTATCAGCGTAGACTCCTATTGTTATTATAACTTTCTACGCATATCTGTTGGGTATTCGCTGAGTTATGGACTCACCCCGTTGCCATATATGTTTTGATTTCAGGTTGAGATACTTGGAGTCGCCAGAAGAGCCCAGCAGCCAGTCCTTACCCATCGCGACGACATGGTTTCGTTTTGTGCTTTGTAGTGTATTGTTTTATATTCTTTTAGCGATATGTATATGTCGTATGTGTCATGAGCCCTAAGGGGTTGTTGTATTTGTTGTTTCGTCATAAGTCGGACCGGTCCGCAGTCAGGTATGATTTACTTAGTTGTCTTGTGCTTTTATATTGTATCTATCTATATTTTGAGGCCTGAGGCCAATTAAACTGCGTGGTCGTATTCTGTGTATGTGTAAATTGTCCGCCGGACAGGGGAGGTGCTGTCCGATTTTATATTGGATCAGCGGATCCTGGGTCTCGGGGCGTGACATTCGGGAATATATCATGGAATTTTCCCACCTTGCATCAAAGTTGAAGGCACTTAAACTTGAATTGTCGGATGACATGCTTGTGCATTTAGTGCTTATTTCTCTTCCAATATAGTTCAGTCAGTTTCAAATCAATTATAACTGTCAAAAGGAGAAATGGACTCTTAACGAGCTCATTTCATATTGTGTTCAAGAGGAAGAGAGGTTGAAGCAAAACAAGGTTGAAAGTGCCTACTTAGCAAACACCCCTAAAGATAAGGGCAAGAAAAGAAAGAATGAGGCTACTAAAGGTCCTTATGTGAAGAAACAAAAGCAAGACAATGACAAGAAAGGTTGTTTCTTCTGTAACAAGCCTGATCATGTCAAGAAAGAATATCCTAAGTATCATGCCTGGCGTGTGAAAAAGGGTACATTTTTAAATTTAGTTTGTTCAGAAGTAAATTTAGCTTCAGTGCCTAGAAACACTTGGTGGTTAGACTCCGGTGCTACTACTAACATCAGTGTTTCAATGCAGGGTTGCCTGAGCTACCGAAAGCCAAGTGATGCTGAAAGATGCATCTATGTGGGTGATGACAAGTCGGTCGAAGTGGAAGCCATAGGGCATTTTAGATTGTTGTTAAGCACTGGTTATTATTTAGACTTAATAGATACTTTTGTTGTACCGTCTTTTAGACGGAATTTGGTTTCTGTTTCTCATTTGGACAAATTGGGTTATAGTTGTTCATTTGGAAACAATCAGTTCAGTTTATCTATTGATTCTACTATTGTTGGAACCGGTTCACTTATCATTTATGACAATCTCTATATGCTTGATATAAATGCTACTTATATTGAAACCCTAAATGTGGAATCATATGGTACTAAGCGTAAATTTAATATTGAAAACTCAGGTGCATTATGGCACAAACGTTTAGGGCACATCTCTAGAAATAGAGTTGAACGACTAGTATCAGATGGAATTTTACATTCCATTGATTTTACGGACCTAGACATTTGTGTTGAATGCATTAAGGGCAAACAAACCAAAAGAAAGAAAGAAGGTGCATATCGAGCTACGGAAGCATTGGAATTGATACATATGGATGTTTGTGGACCATTTCCAACACCTTCTTGGAATGGTCAACAATATTTTGTATCATTCATTGATGATTATTCTAGATATGCATACATATTTCTTATTCATGAAAATGCTCAAACACTGGATGTTTTCAAATCATTTAAGGTTGAAGTCGAAAAACCAACTCAACAAAAGAATTAAGAAAGTCAGATCTGATCGTGGTGGTGAATACTACGGTAGATATGACGGTTCAGGTGAACAACGTCCAGGACCTTTTGCTCAATACCTAGAGGAGTGTGGAATCGTCCCACAGTACACCATGCCAGGCTCTCCAAGCATGAATGGTGTAGTTGAACGACGAAATCGGACTCTTAAGGATATGGTAAGGAGTATGGTTAGCCATTCAACTTTACCAACATCACTCTGGGGAGAAGCATTAAAGACAACAACTTACATTCTAAATCGAGTACCCACTAAAGCAGCTACTAAAACACCTTTTGAGCTTTGGACAAAGCGAAAGCCAAGTTTAAAACATTTTCATGTTTGGGGGTGTCCAGCTGAGGCTAGACCATACATGCCACATGAAAAGAAATTAGACTCTATAACAGTAAGTAGCTACTTTATTGGATATTCTGAGCAATCAAGGGGCTATAAGTTTTATAATCCCAAAACACGGACTATCTTTGAGACGGGAACTGCAACGTTCTTTGAAGATATTGAGTTTGGGGGGAAGAATAAGGTATCTGACATTATCTTTGAGGAGGAATGTATTCCTACTACTCTTCAAGAGGAAATGGTTTATATTCCTATGATTGCTTCTGATAATGATCAGGATATTATTCCTGTTAGTGATCAAGATACAATACAAGAACAACAAGACATTGTCAGTCAACTCCCAGAAGAACAAACTCAACAACCTCAAGAGCCAATGCATGAAGAACAAGTGCCTTTACGTAGATCCACTAGAGAAAGGAGGAGTGCTATTTCAGATGATTACATAGTACTACTTCAAGAACATGAGGAAAATGATGGCATGGCGGAGGATGATCCAATCAACTTTCGTCAAGCCATGCAAGATTCAAATTCTTAAAAATGGATTGAGGCAATGAATGAAGAGTATAAATCAATGCAAGACAATAATGTTTGGGAACTTGTCATATTACCAGAAGGTGTGAAACCCATTGGTTGTAAATGGATTTTTAAAACTAAACGGGATTCAAACGGTAATGTGGAAAGATATAAGACACGTCTTGTTGCTAAAGGTTATACTCAAAAATATGGAATTGACTTTAAAGAGATTTTTTCTCCAGTTTCAACGAAAGACTCTTTTAGGACAATCATGACACTTGTTGCACACTTTGATATGGAACTCTATCAGATGGATGTCAAGACAGCTTTTCTCAATGGAGACATTGAGGAAACAATTTATATGGTGCAACCAGAATACTTTGTATCAGGAGATCCAAAGAGTATGGTTTGCAAACTTAAGAAGTCCATCTATGGGTTAAAGCAAGCTTCTCGTCAATGGTACCATAAATTTCATCAAATAATCGTCTCATTTGGATTTGAGGTGAATGTGATAGATGATTGTGTGTATCATAAGTTCAGTGGGAGCAAACATATTTTCCTGATTTTATATGTTGATGACATTTTGCTTGCCACAAATGATATAGGTATGCTAAACGATACCAAGAGATTTCTATCTAGATATTTTGAAATGAAAGATCTTGGTAATGCATCTTTTGTATTAGGAATCCAAATACACCGAGATCGTTCTCAAGGTATTCTTGGATTATCACAAAAGAACTATATCGATAAAGTGCTTAAAAGATTTGGCATGCAAGATTGCAAACCAGGAAACACCCCAGTCGCTATAGGAGATAAGTTTAGTCTTAAACAGTGCCCTAAAGGAAGCCTCGAGACTCAAGAAATGTAAAAGATTCCCTTTGCTTCGGCAGTAGGAAGTCTTATGTATGCTCAAGTTTGTACGCGTCCGGATATTACGTACATTGTTGGAGTGTTGGGCAGATATTTAAGCAATCCAGGAATGGATCATTGGAAAGCAGCAAAGAGGGTAATGAGATATTTAAAGAGAACTAGTGATTACATGCTCACATATAAGAGATCAGATACTCTTGAGATCGTGGGATATTCTGACTCTGATTTTGATGGATGCCAAGATAGCATGAGATCCACTTCAGGCTATGTTTTTCTGTTGGATGGCGGAGCAATCTCTTGGAGAAGTGCCAAACAGGCATTGACAGCTTCTTCCACCATGGCAGCAGAGTTTATAGCATGTTACGAGGCATCTAATCATGGAATATGGCTGAAAAATTTTGTCTCTGGGCTGCACATTTTGGGAAGGGTTGAAAAACCACTGAAGTTATTTTGTGACAATAAATCAGCTGTAATGTATTCCAACAACAATAGGAGCTCGACAAAATCGAAACATATCGATATCAAGTTCCTTGTTGTAAAAGAAAGAGTACAAAGTGGACAGATTTTGATAGAACACATAGGTACAAACTCCATGATAGCAGATCCTTTGACGAAAGGTCTACCACCCAATGTCTTTTATGAGCATATCACTCATATGGGTGTTATTCAGTTTAGTAAAATTTAGATTCAGTGGGAGTTTGTACTATAATTGTTTTCTATATATGTTTGGTTGTGTCTCTGAAACTTATGTATTTAGAGACTTTCTGATCAGATATAAAGTTTAATGTTTACTTCATTCCACTTTGTATAACTAAAGTTAAAGTTTTGATCTCACTTTGGTTAAGGAGGACCAGTTGAAAATTGACATGAATAGATCACCTTGCATGTAATTTTCATGCCACAAATTCATAATTGATCTATGTCATTTGATTGTATTGATATATGTGACCATTGATGGTTTAGTTGTGAAAGATACAACAAAGACTGCATTGATCCTATGTCTATATAATTAATGGACGAGATTGTTAAGGAAGCCCTATGGTTATGATGACAAAAGTTTTTGAGCTCACTAAGGTTAACACATTTATAAGTTTATGCATATGACCCAGTGGGAGATTGTTAGAATTTTAGGGTCATAATTGTAAATTATAAATATTGTATGTCATCAATTAAATAAGTCAAAATATTGTGATCTAAAATTTGAAATTATGTATTTTGACGGAAGGGCTTAATTGTTATGAATAAAATATTGTGGATACCATGTGCTAATTCTAATTTGTTGAGGGGCCAAATTAGAAAAAGGCAACCTTTGGATTCTATAAATAGGAGGTTATGGTCCCAGTTTATAGACGATGCTTTTGTTTTGTTTCCCATCGACAAAACTCTTCGGAAACCTAAGGAAGTCTGCAGATTGAAGATCATCTCCGGAGGACCGATTGCAACGATGGATTCCGGTACGCTTCCGCGACTTTGGTTAATTATCAAGTTTATTATTTCTTAAGAGTTGAATAGAGATTAAGATTGTTCATCAAGAGCTCTCGACTTAAGATTTATTTTCTACATTTGGCAGCCTTAGCCACTCTGGGAGTCTGCCACAGCCACCTAAACGTCCATCAGATCATTCCCATCGCCATTAATGTCTGATGCCCTGACAAGTTATGATTATATTAGATGTCTTTTCCTTATAACGAGAAGATTTGGGGAGATCTTATCACTGTTGGGAGCTTGATGATAGTTAACGCAGTTGGAGGGGCGACGTGGCAATCCGATCACTCGGGCTCATCCTATCGGGCAACTGTGTGCCTACTAAAGCCAGACCGACTGAGTGGAGTTGATCGGACAGACAAGCCAGACTTCTTGACTATTCACGTCTTTGGAACGGATCCCAGGCTCTCGACCGAGATTACTCGTCCGGATGTGCCCTACCGGGAATCCCCGACTGGGAGGACCACTATATACTAGGCGCTTCCCTCTTCAATGGAGCCCGACACGTGTTTCTACCTTTGCCTGACTAAGCGTGCCCAACCGACGACTCCCGACCGGGAATGTCTGACCGGGAACGTCCGACCGGGAAGGTCACTACATATTGGGTGCTTCCCATGTCAGAGGGGGGCTCAACACGTGCTTCTACCTTTGCCCGACCGAACATCCCTGACCGGCGACTCCCGATCGGGAACGTCCGATCGAATACCGCTGACTAACCCCCAGCCCGAGTAACTTCGAACTCTGATCCCTCAAGCTGGACTGACGTCTGGTGCGCTCGACTGTCTTTGCCCAACTAAGCGTGCCCAACCGACGACTCTCGACTGGGAAGGTCCGACCGGGAAGGTCACTACATATTGGGTGCTTTGCCCGACCGAACATCCTTGACCGGTGACTCCCGGTCGGGAACGTCCGACTGAATACCGCCGACTGACCCTCAGTCCGAGTAACTTCGAACTCTGATCCCTCAAGCTGGACTGACGTCTGGTGCGCCCGACGCCCGTCTTTGCCCGACTGAAACTTGACCCGATCGGGCTCCTGATCGGCTCAGAAAATCTACTCGACTGGATCAATAACTATAAATATAATAAACACACAGTGTTGCAATACTAAAATGAAATTGGTTAATGCATAAGCTTAACTAATGCAATTATAATTAATTATGGGAATCTATCTCAAAATGATATTGATTAATGCATAGGGTGATTTAGATTTATGAAAAAAAATGTTGAATGATGAGATGACCACAAATATCTTGAATCGAATCTGATATGCATACTCGAAAGGATGATCATGAAGGCCACATAAACTTGATGGAAAGCTTTTTCAAAACTATTTTAGAAAATAGTTTATGAATAATTTGATCAAAAACGTTCTAGGTTAGTGGATTTGACTTGTTCTCATTAGACCATTTTGATCAATTATTTATAAAAAAATTATTCAAATATCTAAATTTTTTGGATCAACTTTTATGTCCATTATATTAAAACTATTAGAAAACGTGTAATTTTTTCAAAGGATAATTTTAAAAATATTAAAAAATTTAAATAAGTGGGAAATTTTAGTGATATTCGGATAATAAAATAAATATTTCAGAGGGTATTTTAACAGAAAAATTGAAGTATTGCGGAATATTTTAATATTAACAAAAACATCCGGCGTCCTTGTGAAAAGACTGTTAAACTTCGGCGTATTTTTTAAATAATATCGGACATTGACGTGCCATCAATGCGGACCGTTGACTTAATCAATGTTCGGCCGTGCATTCGCGATCACGGTACCCGAGGATGTGACGTGACGAAACTACCCTCTTGGTGTCCCCGGAACTGCAGCTAAGATTGGACAAGAAGCTGGTTCGGACTGCCGAAACTGCCCTCAATAATGGAGCGGGTGCCGGCTTCGATGATAACTGCTTTTATTTTTATTCACGCGAAATCGCCACGTGGAAATTAATTTAATCGCCCACGTCACGCATCTCCTAATTTAGAAAAGTATGCTGCCGAAATTACATATGGAATTATCTGTCCCACTTTTTTTTTTCCTTTCCTGTCCCGTTTATTTCATTCTCCAACGATAGTTAGTAAGTCGTTCGATCATCGATTAAACATCATCGATAATTTTTGATCATCATACCGAATAAAATAATATCCTGGAAGAATGGTAAACCAGTCGGCATCGCTGTAATTGCAATCTCGTCGGATTCGATGATAAATCTGACGAGATCGCAATTGCGACAATCCCGACGGATTCACCGTACCTCCAGGATATAGTTTTGTTCGGGATGGTAGCCAGAGTTCACCGGTGGTGTTCAATCGGCGATCAAACGACTCGTCAGTCATCGCGGGAGAGTGGGACAGGTGGGACTGAGAAAAAAATGGGACAGTCATATTTTTTTTAAAAAAAACTGTAAATAAAATGTATAATCATTAAATGTTGGACGGATTCTTTAACATCCCGTTTGGAAAATTTGTAAGCAATGTAATTGAATTGAATTCTATCAAGAATTGAATTTCAGAAGGAATTGAATTCAATTCTTATGTTTGGAATGAGCCGGTCCTTTATTTGGAATGAGTCTAAAACTAAATGAATTTGATTGCTTTTACTATTTTATCTTTCAGTCAAATATGAGTGTGTTATTAAAATATTTTTTTAATAAATAATAAATTTAAGATGATAAAATATGATTCGTTGATTTTTAATATCTTAATCAATTCGTCTCAAAATTAATATTTGCAGTAGACTGACACATTAATTTTATTCAATTTTAATTTCAGATAGATATTAAATTTTTCATGCGCTTATTTAATTTATCTCGTTAGGATGGAAAATTTCTTTGATTAAATTAGTCATCTTCATAATTAATAAACTAGATACGGAACTATAAAAAAACACGACTTACACACGCAGGCGCAGCCCACCGGTTGGAAGTCAAAAAGAGGAAAGGGCAGAAACAGCGTCGCCAGGCAAAAACAATAAAAAAGAAGAAAAATCCCCCGATCCATTTCACGCCAACCATCCGCCGAAGAAGAACCCTTATCGGCCCCGATCGGATCGTGGAATTTGATCGCCGTGGGCGCGGGGAATCTGCCATGACCTCTCCCTTCGGTTACCTCTCCGTGCGCCGCCGTCGGTTCCCCGTCGCTGGCGCGTTCTTCTCCCCCAGCGGCCTTTCTGGAGGCGCCCTAATTCACGCCCTCGCCGCCCTCTGCTCGGATGTCGTGGCCGCCTCGGCCCGCTGCAGCTTTCGGTTCCAGGGCAGCAACGCCCGATCCCTCGTCCGTAGGCTCCGGGTTCTCCTTTTCCTCTTCGAGTCCCTCAAGGAATCCTTCGCTCCGGTGGCTTCCTCTTCCCTCCCGCCCTCCACGGTGCTCTGTCTCCGCGAGCTCTACATCTTTGTCTACCGCGCCAAGCTCTTGCTGGAGTACTGCTCCCAGTCGAGCCGGCTCTGGCTTTTGCTGAGGAATCCTCAGATCTCCGGGAATTTCCACGACATCGCCCAGGAGTTAGCCACCGCGCTCGACGTCCTCCCGCTCTATAGCCTTCGGCTCGCCGCTGACGTCCGGGAGCAGATTGATCTCCTCCGTCTGCAGTGCAGGCGATCCAAGTTCTTCGTCGACCCCGAGGAGGAAAAGCTACGGCACAAGATCCACTCTTTCTTGGCTCGGTTCGAGACTGGCGATGCGCCGGATTCGGAGGAGCTGCGGAACACGTTCGTCGATCTTTTGGGGATCCAGGATGCTGCCGTTTGCCGAACGGAAATCGAGTTTTTGGAGGAGCAGATGCTTAGTCAAGATGAAGACATCGATCTTTCCGTCGTGAGCGGGGTCATCGCGCTTACCCGGTATTGTAGATTCTTTCTGTTTGGATTCCACGAAGTGGAAGTCGATAAGCCCTTCATCGATGTGTATAAGTTCTCGAGGAAAAGATTGTTGAGTCAGGGGAGTAGCTTGCGTGAAGGAGGTAGTGATTTCTCCTTGACAATCCCGAAGGACTTTTGCTGCACGATTTCATTTGACCTGATGAAAGATCCGGTTGTCGTTTCCACTGGACAGACCTATGATCGGGCTTCCATTAGCCAATGGATCGAAGAGGGACATCGCACTTGCCCTAATTCAGGCCAGACTCTTACAAATAGCAAGCTTGTGCCAAACCGAGCACTCAGAAACTTGATTTCTCAATGGTGTGCTGCTTATGGCCTTCCATATGAAACCCCTGATGGCGCCGGAGTTTCAATTGATAGCTTTACTGCATCATGCGCCAGTGAGGCAGCAATTGAAGCTAACCGAATCACAGCGTTAATGCTGGTAGAGCAGTTATCAGCTGGTTCGCAGGAAGTGAAGGCTGTTGCAGCCCGTGAACTCCGATTAATGGCAAAAACTGGGAAGGAGAATAGGTCTTTCATTGCAGAGGCTGGAGCAATCCCAGCTCTCTACCAGCTTTTCCAGTCTACAAATCCAGTTGCTCAAGAGAATGCCCTGACTGCAATATTGAACATATCTATTCATGATGAAAACAAGAGAAAGATTATGGAGGAGAATGGTTGTTTGGAATTAATTGTATATGTTCTGAGGTATGGGTTAACTACTGAGGCAAGGGAGAATGCAGCTGCTACATTGTTCAGTCTCTCTGCTGTCCATGACTTCAAGAAGATGATTGTGGATGAGCATGGTGCTGTTGCAGCACTAGTTGATTTGCTGATGCAGGGTAGCCCAAGGGGAAAGAAAGATGCAGTAATGGCCTTGTTTAATCTTTCAACCCATCCTGAGAGCTGGTCCCAAATGTTGAATATGGGAGCAGTTTCAGCCTTGGCGGGAGCTTTGAGAGATGAAATTGTTGCTGAGGAGGCTGCTGGAGCTCTGACATTGCTTATGAGGCATCACATTCTGGCGCAGACAATTGGAAGTGAGGATACTGCAATCACAAATCTGGTAGGGTTAATGAAAAGGGGAACCCCCAAGGCAAAGGAGAATGCAATTGCAGCTTTGCAAGAAATGTGCAGACGTGGGGGATCAAATGTGATACAGAATGTAGCGAAGATGCCAATGCTTGATGGTTTAATTCAGACCATCTTGTTCACTGGCACAAAGAGAGCGAGAAGAAAGGCTGCATTGCTTGTTAGAATGTGCCAGAGATGTGAGTCATCAACAGCAACACATGGGAATGATTGGAGTATAAATAATACATTGGTGAGAAATAACCCCTTGAGGGGTTCAAATTACCAGAGTGGAGATGTGTCTGTCTCCATGCCCATGACAATACAAGTACCAGTGCTATGACCTTGATGTTCATTTTGCTCTTGTCGTGTACATCACTCTTGGTGAGTTTATTGGGAAAAGATTCTTTTGTTTATGCTTGAGTGAATGAATCCGTTGGGTAAAGATGAGCCAATACTGTGTTACAGAACATGACAGGTGTAAATAATGGCGAAATTTCTTACATGTTTTGGTTTTGTAATGATTTAATATATGGTTGCAAGGATTGGTATCAGTAGTCTGCAGTGGAAGCTAAATCACTATCTTCATTCAGTATATCTCAAGCTTAATTCCAATTGTATTCATCCTTTGCAAACACTTCTGTGACAGAATGTGAGTTTGGCACATTTTGAAAAATTCTTATTGTTTGGATTCTCACCTTTTCTAGGGTAGAGACTATAAAGAGCAAACCATGTGAATGCAAAACCCAAGCAGTAGGCTGAGCTATTTCAGAGGATATTTTTTTTGGTACAAAAAATCATTTCCCAATTAATTTTGTGTATTTATCTTTGATGTTTATGCTTGTTCAGGAGAGTCTTATTTGAACATGTGGGCCTAAAGGGGAATCTTACTTTTTAATCCTGATATTTTCTCTTAATTTTTTTTATTGTTATCAAAATTGAAGGTTTTTGTTGCTTAATTTCAGTTTGATGCTGATCTTACTGTTTGTTAGATTACCCATGTACACAAGATGGCAGATGGCCTAATTAATATGCATTTCCAATAAGAGTATTGTCTTAGTTCCACAGGTTGTTCCAAATTTACTATTCTTAGTAAAACTTAGGCTCTGATTTGATTGAGACAAACTTTTGAAGAACTATGGCATGTGACACTGTAGAAATTTATTCTCTGATTTGATTGTGTCACTAAATTTGTTGTCAAATTCATTGGTATCATCTAGTTTTGTAGATGCTTTTAGAAGCATGGAGCAAAGGCAGAGCCAATAGGGTTGTCAATGTTGAACAGTTAGCAGCAGCCATACCAGTATCAGAGTCACCCGAGCTTGTTAAATTTCCAATATTATGGCAATGGAGTTCAACCGTGCTGTAGTTAAAATCTCTTTTGATCTATAGGTTACTTCCTAATTGCGAGTTAAACCCTATAAATCTCTTGCAGTTTAAGATTGTTGGAATAGAATGAAAGATAATAATAGTGGGCAAGCTGACAAATGGTTGTAGCTGTACATATTTATGCTGTAGGCTTTAGATACTTGGACTCTTCATGAACTTCATTGGTATCCATTTCAGGTACCAACCATAGTCATCAGAGTCTGGGAAAATTTTCTCCATTTGAATCTAGTAAGCTAAGTTGTGTGAGAATCTTGTCTGTAACAGCCCAAAATAATGAGGTTGATCAGTGTCTAAATTTTTACCTTGGTGAAGAAAGTTGGGACAGAATTGGTCTTGGGAATTGAGCCCCTAAACTTATTCACATTTCAATTACATGAATAGTTGAGCTTGATATGCTTTGTTTCTCTGTCATCTCTACTTTCCCTTCAAGTAAATAGACCCAATGGTGAGTGTGCTGCATGAATAATTGGAATGAAATTCAACGAATTATTTTATGTAATGTCTATTTTGTTTTGATAACAATGTTTTAAGAAAAAATCAAAATTTTATTAGTTTCATAAGTTTTGAATTAATGCTTTTGATTAAGGTTTAATTTTGTCGTACCTCAATTGATTTTTTTTAAAATAGTTTGGGCTTCTTCCTAAAGGAACGGGCATCCCCTCAGACAAGAGGCGTCCGCCGTCCAATGCGACTTTGGAATCCACCTCCACCGCCCGTTTTCCCTCCATATTCCTCTCCCTCCCTCCACCGAACTACAAATTCACTGCGCGCCCTCTAGATCCATTCCCGCCGCTGACCCGCATGGCTCTTCACCTTCGCCTCGCCTTCCTCCTCCTCCTCCTGGCCGCGACGGCCGCGGCCCACCCGGCATTAATCGCCTCCGTTGATTCCAGCGTCGGCCTTGCCCGCATCGGCGTCGCGGCCGCCAGCCGCACGTGCGACACGTTCACGGGCGAGTGCGGCGGGGAGGAAGCGGACGAGGATGAAGACGAGATGGACGTAGAGGGAGAGGAGGACACCCGGAGGTTCCTCTACGGCTTCGCCGGCGGCCGCCGCCCCAAATTCATAAGCTATGCTGCCCTGATGCGGAACCGCGTCCCCTGCGACCGCCGCGGCAACTCCTACTACAACTGCCAGAGGAGCGGGAAGGCCAACCCCTACCGCCGTGGCTGCACCATCATCACCCACTGCGCCAGGATTCTCCATTGATCGACTCCAAGAATATGTGTAACATTTAAATTTATAATAAATAAAGGAGACTTCCTTTGGCAATTCGTTTTTTTATATTCTCAAATCCATATAATCTGACCATTTATTAATGTTCTATTTTGATGGTTTATATAATATATTTTTATTTCTTTTTTTAATGAATTTACGATGGTCAACGTAGAACTGGTCGTACGATAATAAATTTAGTAGTAATAATAATAATCTCGGTCAAATCTAATCTTCTCCTTCAACATTAATAATAATGGTCAAATTCGACCTATTGAAATAGACCTAGACCGTCACATGATAAATTAAAAAAAAATAGATAAGGATTTATTCACGATGAAATTGGAAAAAATATCTTTCCATGTGCTAACTTGTTTTATTTTTTTTATTTATCTCTCTACAAATTAATATACATATGATTACATAGGACGTCCGGTATTATAACTTTTGGTAGAAAATAATAGTCAAATTCGTCTCGTGTACTCAGTTGAGATAATAACTAGATGATAGATTTACTCAATGAACTAAGAATCGAATCTTAGAATTTACTGCACTCCACACAACTCACTCCTTCATGCGGTAATCATGATTTATTTCTCTCGTAATGATCTTGAGGCTGATGGTAGTATTGGGAGCGAGCGTAATTGTTTGAATGATAATTTTTTCCGAATTCGATTGAGGATCCAATATCTAACCTAAATGAAGGAAGATATAGAGAATTATCGATATCTGACCTAAATATTTGATTAGACATTATTTATAAAGGAAAAGATATTTTGGATATCAAAATTGATTTGTTTTTGACATTTTGAATGTCAAACTTTAAAAAAAAAAATCAGTCCCAAAATTAACCCTTTATTTTTATTTTAATCTAGGGTTCACCTTCGTAATTAGGTTATAGTGTGTTGGATATCTTGGATATCTAGTGTGCATAGAAAGGGAGGTGGTGGGACTTTAGTCCCACATTGTCACTTTCTAGTGAATGGAAAGTGAGGAGGAGAATAAAGGGACTCCATTGTGAGTGGAGCTTTAGTCCCACATTGGGAGTTTTAAGGTAAAATGTTTGGTTTATATTGTATCACAAGCATGATAGTTGTAAACAAATGCTAGGGGAGAGACTCTCTCTCACGCGTGGGTGCGCAGGGAGGGGTGCAAATCCAGGACCCGAATTTGTACTGAACCAAGTGAACTCGTGTGTGTGCACGACCCACGCACATTGAATGTCTGACCGGTAGGGGCAAAATTTGTCCAAGCAGATGAACCAACGTTTTGCCAAATTGATTTTTGCTCAAATGTAACTCTGATGCTCGGGTCGGGAGATAATGCTCGGGAGCTCACTCGGTCACTCGGGACTACTGCTCGAGAAACCCGGTCGGGAGACTCGAGTCGGGAGTTCGGGAAACTCAGTCGGTAACTCAGGAAGACCGAGTCGGCAGCTGGGATACTTAGTCGGGAGCTCGGGAAATCGTGTCGGCAGCTTGGGAGACCCAGTTAGGAGCTGGTGAATTTAGCTCGGGAGAATGTTGCTTGTGAAAAAGGCAGTCGGGCCACTCAACAGATAAGTTGAAGTTATTTTAGTAATTTCAATTTATTGTAACTTTTCCAGAAAAGGAGCATTTCGTCCAACATAGTGTTCAAGCTAAAAAAAATAAAAATCGAAAAGCCCTAGGATTCACCTTCCTAATTAGGTTATAGTGTTCAATCTAAAAAAAAAATAAAAACCGAAACCTCTTGAGATTCACCTTTCCAATTGGGTTATAATATTCAATCACAATTTTGTTTAAAAATAAGGGACTTGAGGGTCTCCCATTGCATGGTATTAAAATTATTACTTTTAAAATTTATGACTAAAAAACATAAATGCCCAACTTTAGAATTGTAAAAGTCTTTTTAAAATTTTGATATCAGAATTGTCAACTTAATATTAATTTTGGGACCTGAAGAATACGTACCCCTATATTTATATATTAATTTTTTTAAAGATCAGTTAATTATTTACCAAAAAGCATATAGCGTCCTTGTTGGAGCAATCTATGGTTCACAGTGATCATGTGTTTTGATGTTTGGGCAAAAGGTTTAAGTTAGGTTCACCTTTGTATTTGATATGTGTATGTGAGTATGTAGGTTTGCAGGATACACATAGACTTAGTTGGAAGGCTTCGGGTCCGGTGAAGGATGGCATGAGAAGACAAGCCGTGGGCTTGTATACATCCGAGGGACCATGGACAAAGCAGGAATGATGAGCCGAGGAAAGCGTACTTCGAGACATACGCGAAGAATGACATGAGAATGAGCCGCGGGTTTGTATGCATATGAGAGACGAGAGCCAAAGTCGAAGAATACTTGAAGGCAACAGGTCGAAGCTCCAAAAGAAGAGTCATTTGAGTCATGAGGGTCCGAGTGTGAGAGAATTGTACTCGGGAAGGGAAACCCTAGGTTTAGGGTTTGGGCAGTCGACTGGTGCTTGGATCAGTCGACTGATGTAGAACACAGAAAGATCAGTCGACTGATCTTATGTGCAGTCGATTGATGTCGGCTGGAATTCGAACGTTGGGGCTATAACGTTCGAATCCAAGTGGACCAGTCGATTGGTGTTGGAACCAGTCGACTGGTAACGACTATTTCAGTTGTGAGCTCTATTTAAGAGAGCTCGATTTGGCTGGGCAAATGTTGACAAAATAAACTTGGGTAAAGCTTATTAGTAGTCTACAAGTGCTCAGGCGTTGTGGCGAGTTTATGGTGAGGTTTCTCCACCCACAAGAAGCGATACGAACTAGCCGGAGGCTTTCCGGGGAGTCATCCACCGACGGATTGGGATCGTCTATCTTACGGACAGCCGTGGAGTAGGAGTTTTATCTCCGAACCACGTTAAATTGGTCTGTCTTCCTTTTTGTTAGTTTTAGATTGTTTTGTATTCTGTTGCGCACTAACACGTGTAGGAAGAATTGGCAAATCAAGTGGGGGAACGACTATTCACCCACTCTCTAGCCCTACGCACCTGTCCCAACAGTCCTATGGTTTGTTCTTTACCAAAGGGCGCATGTAAAATCAACTCATTCCTCTTATACCCCTTCCGCCAATAGCTCCTTTTTGTAGTTCACTTTTTGAGATATCCAAACCACCTTTTCATAATTTAATTTTAAAATAATAAATTATAGTTAGGATGCAGATATTCTTATCTTCTCTCACCATATATATCTTTTCCTGCCATGTACAACTCGACTCATCCCGAACCTTTTACTATATTTTGTTACGATTGTAAAAAGATTAAGAAATAATTAAAAGATTATCTATAAATAATCTTTCACACCCTCTTCGGCTTGAAATGAATTTATTTCAGGCCACTTGGTCTGAAATAAGGATATAAATAGAAAATATAAAATATCAAAAAATATAAACAAAATAAAATAAGGAAAATATATAAAATATAAAAAAGAAATAGAGTTAATAGAATTGTATATATTAAAACTATATAAAATAAAAAAAATAACATTTATATGTGTAAATTAAAATAAATTAGATATCATCGAAAAAATTATTAAAAATAGAATTCATTTCAGGACCTCTTTGGGCCTGAAATATTTTTATTTTAGGCCTTCTTTGGGACTAAAATATTTTTATTTCAAGGGCCCTCTTTGGGCGTGAAAATGTAAATTATAAAAGAATATAAATAAAATAAAAATAAGAAAATATATAAATATATAATAGTTTTGATATATCATGACTCTGTTAGTTTTTCTAAGATCTGAAGCTAAGTTAGATACTAGTTTCAGCTATAAAATTAAAAAAAAAAGTAAAATAAATAGAGTAAAATAAAAAAATAGAGATTTAAATAAAGATATAATAAGAATAAAGAATAAAGTAAAAAAATAATTTGAGTAAAAAAATATATAATATGAATAAATCTATCTATCTATTAATATCTATAAAATACAGTTTTGCATGCAGACATGGCATTCACAGGGAGCTTAGGATTCCCGCCTAAATCGAATATAAATTTTCTATATAAAAAATTTACAATTAAAAATACAAATTCAAAAGAAAATATATAATTACAAATCCTAAAAAGAGAAATTCAGATTTTAATCTAAAATTAAAATTTTAAAAAATAATTTATCAAATTCAAAAAAAAATGTAAGAAAAATGATAGTCCCACATCTGAAGTTATCAAGGCGAATTACACATAAAACAATTATAAAAATGGGCAAAGAATGATAAAGTAACTCATACCTTTTTCGGCCTTTTGGCTAAGATCAAGTGTAGTATTTGTTCTTATCAGTTTAATATATGATATGTGGGTCCACTTTGATATTAAATTAATTTTTATATGGGGGATGACCCATCACAGTAGCTGGTTTTCATGTGTCTCCTGTGTATTGCACCATAGCACAGGCTTGGCACACCTCTATCAAAGCAAAATAAACTTTAGATCGCATCCACATCCACGACCCTTATAAAACTTATGATCACCATTAATATCTTATATTATAAAAAACAATATTATATCTTATATTAACATGAATCCATTATGAAATAATATTATTTTTCATTTTAATTTTTATTTAATAATAAAAATTGACATATATATATTATCACTAAATATGTTATTTGAATTGTGTAAGATTTCCGTGCATCGCGCGGGTATTATACTAGTAATAAATATAAAAGAGAGAAAGATAAAGTAAATATATAAAGAGATAAAAAAAGATTATCCTATAAATAATTAAAAGATTGTGCAATTGTGAAAAGATTAAGAAATAATTAAAAGATTATCCTATAAATAATCTTTCACGTCCTTTTTGGCTTGAAATGAATTTATTTTAAGCTCTCTTTGGCATGAAATAAGGATATAAATTGAAAATGTAAAATATCAAAAAATATAAATAATATAAAATAAGGAAAGATATATAAAATATTAAAAAAAATACAGTTGGTAGAATTGTATATATTAGAAATATATAAAATAGAAATTAAAATAAAATTTATATATGTAAATTATGATAGATTAGACATTATCAAAAAAAAAATTATTAAAACACGATTAGATTTCATTTCAGATCCAAAGAAGACTTAAAATTAAATATTTTAGACCTTCTTTGGGCGTGAAATATAAAATATAAATTCATTTTAGGCCAAAGAGGGCCTAAAAGAGTATTTATAGGTTAATCTTTTAATTATTTCTTATTCTTTTCACGATCTCATAATCTTTTAATTATTTATAGGATAATCTTTTTTTATTTATATATATATTTGCTTTATTTTTCTCTCTTCTATATTTATTATTTATTCGTATTATATATATTTTTACTTATATTATTTATTTTGCTTTATTTATTATTCTTATTATATCTTTATTTAAATATCTATTTTTTATATTTTACTCTATTTATTTTATTTTATTATTTTTAAATTTTATATCTGATTAGCTTTAGATCTTGAAAAAACTAACAGAAGGTCTGATATATCAAAAGTTATTATATTATATATATATAAATTTTATTTTACTTTATATGTTATATATTTCTAATATATAAAATTTTACGAACTCTATTTTTTTTATTTTATATATCTTTTCTTATTTTATTTTGTTTATATTTTTTGATATTTTATATTTTCTATTTATATCCTTATTTCAGGCCAAAGAAGATCTGAAAGATTATTTATATGATAATCTTTTAATTATTTCTTAATCTTTTCACAATAATAGCAAAATATGGTAAGAGAAGATGAGAATGCCTGCATCTAAACTATAATTTATTATATTAAAAGTAAATTATGAAAAGATGATTCAAATATATTAAAAGTAAATTATGAAAAAGAGTTAATAGTTGGAGGGATATAAAAGAAATTAATTGATTTTACATGTGCCTTTTGATAAAGAATAAATCATAATTTTTTTTGTTTTTTGTTTTTTTGATAAATATGAATTCTCATCAATATTTTTTAGTAAAATATCGTAATTTAATGTATATTTATTGAATGATAATAATTAGGTAGAGAAAAAAATTATTATTAAAATATTTGAACATTAATCCCATCCAAAACTAATCCATTATCGTCCTGTTCTTGTCACACAGTGGTCAAATTGGACTGTTTGAATGAGATTGCCGTGGCCCGGCGCTTGTACTTGTCTCGTTTTGTTTCGTCGTCCCCTTTCCGCAAGAACAAACGTGTGGGCGAGCGATGCACGACGGACCAGTAGTAAAGCAACATTCTTCCCGATGTGGCAAATGACAGAACAATAATGGATTGAATTTCCAAGAGGAAAGGGACGTATCGTGGGCGACTTCGCCTCCGCCTCCTCCTGTTCGATGCTCTTCTACAACTTTGACTTCCTTTCCGGCGCGTCCTCCAACAGGTGCCGGCCGAGGCCTCAGCGGTGGTTCGAAGCTTTTCCCTTTCTTTAGTTCTAAAATACCCTAGCATACCTGCTTCAGTCGAGTATTGGGGGGAAAAGTAGGTTTTTTATATTGTTCTCCTTTGTGAAAGCTGCGATTTTGATGCTCTATCCGACTTCGCTGGAAAATTTTGATAATGATTCGAATTTTGTTCGTCCAATTTTTTGGTTTTCAAATGGTTATTTGTTTAAACTTCTTTGCTAAAGATAGCTATTTGTATAGATTTACTCATGGATTGAGGCACCTTTGATTGCTTTACTCGTTCATACTTTTTACTGTAAGCTAATAAAATTTGAAGTTACTGTTTAATATCTGAGACCTATTGCTGATGATGCTGATTTGTTTGATTTTTCTCTGAAGTCTGAATGAGGTGGGATTCTTTTCTTTTTCTTACAAAATTATCACTTTGATTGGTTTAGCTTTTTTTGTAAAATATGAAAGGTCTATGAGAGGTGGGGATTGCTTCCCTCTTTTTCATTTTAGTTTTTTCTTTTGTCTCACTATGGTTGGATTCCTCTGATGCAGGAATCGTCACAGATGCTGCTTTTATTTTATATTCTGAATCGGATTGGTTGGCTGTAAAGTTTGTTTCATTATTAGAAGAAACTGGCGATCTTGAACTGCTTCATTTCATGGTTTGATGAGATTTCTAAGCTATGCTGCTGGAATTTGATTGATAAGGTGCTTTTCTTGCTGGGAAGTAATGGCAGAAGAGGAAAGCTCTTGGTTGAGGAGGGCAAAGTTCTCTCGCACTATTTACCACAGGTTAGCATTGGTTCACCTATCTTCAGTCCCTTTGCTCATGCCACCTGAAAGCCATCCGGAATTGAAACCGAAAAGGACTGCAGAAGCGTTGCGATCGGCATCATTCTCGTTGCCTGCCCGTCGAGGCACTGAATCAAAAGCAGCAAGCTCTTTGTCTCATTCTACTAGTTTGCCATCATTGCTGTCATTGTTACAAGATGACCGTGAGCTAGAACTTAAATCAGAAGTGTCAAATTCAACTCCTTCAGCTTCTTGCTCTCCTCTGAAGATTGATAAGCATATTGGTTTCGAGTCAAAGGGATCGCGTAATGTAGAATCATCTGGCCTTTCTGTTAGTACTGATCGGCAAACTCTACTGGGTATGAAGAACATAAGTTTGGGTTTGAAGCCAGGGACCTCAAACCGCAGCATGAATAAGCCTTCAGTTCGGTTTCACCTGGATTCTGATTCTCAGAGTTTTACCCAATTTTCTTTTAGGGAAGGACACAATTCTAAACCAAAGCAGAGGTCTGCTTCTCCTCTTCCTACAACCAGCCTTCAGACACCTTTAAGGAAGCAATGGCTAACAAGAAGCGGTTCTCGACCCCACCACCTAGGAGGAAAGGGTCAGACAAGAATGTCTTAAGCAAGTTGTTTTTGAAAGAAGGCCATACGAGAGTTCATTCACCAAGGCATGCAGCTGACCATCTGCACATCTTCTCAAGGAAGGGGACAGATAAGCATAATAAAAGTCGCAGGGATACTTCATGGACTAGATACTTTGAACATGGTGTTAGGAAGGTAAATGCTATAGAAACTTCTGAAGAATGGATGGTCGATTTATCCCAATTGTACCTCGGGAATAGATTTGCTTCAGGAGCTCATAGCAAGTTATATCATGGAATCTATAAAAATCAGCCTGTTGCAGTTAAGATCATCAGACAACCTGATGATGATGATGATGATGATGATGATGTTGACGACGAAAATGGCCTCATGGCTGCACGTTTGGAGAAACAGTTTACAAAGGAAGTCACACTCCTTGCCCATCTTTATCATCGAAATGTAATAAAGGTACTAACTGATCTTATGTTGAGCCTTCAGAGAGGTTAGGTTTATTCAAAATTAGCCAATGCACAAACTGTATATTACTAGTGCTATAGCATTGCGTAGAGATCACTGACTAAATATGATCACAGAGCTCATCCCAAATGGTTGAGATTAACATGATCTTCTTGTAGATATCACAAAGACTTCAATTATAGTGATTATAATCATATGTTATCCTTTGATTTCACAGGCTAAAGTACTAGGAAAATACAAAACTGCACTCAACACACTGTAATTGCAATCTGGTTATTCTTTTCTTTGTAAGTGATCTTTCAGATTTACTTCAACATTCCTAACCATAATAGACTTCCTAATCTTTATAGGCATCCTAGATCATGTCATAGTTAATTCCCTGATAGTTCTACCATCTTTCTTTCAGTGTATAATTCTAGTTTTCCCGAAAACTAGCATTATACAGGAACGAATGGAGACAAAATTACAAGGTTCGTTAGGGAAAATTTTGTTAGTGAAGATTCTTTTATGATGTCAATTAGTCAAAAAAAAAAAAATTGTTTTCGATATAAGTTACCAATGCCTGTAGATATCTTTTTCCTCTCAAACTTCATTACTTGCTATAGCATAGTTTCCTACTTTGATGCAGTTGATAGCAGCAAGCAAAAAGCCTCCAGTCTTTTGCATTATCACTGAATACCTGTCAGGAGGATCCTTGAGAACTTTTCTTCACAAACTCGAGCAAAAACCTCTCCCTCTGCAGAAACTTATTGCATTTGCACTAGATATCGCCAAAGGAATGGAATATATTCACTCACAAGGGGTCATTCATAGGGATTTGAAGCCTGAGAATATTCTTTTTGATCAAGACTTTTGTATAAAAATTGCTGACTTTGGAATAGCCTGTGAGGTAGCATACTGTGATACTTTAGCGGAGGATCCCGGGACATTTAGATGGATGGCGCCTGAGATGATTAAACACAAACCTTACGGGCAAAAGGTTGATGTTTACAGTTTTGGACTAGTGCTATGGGAGATGCTAACTGGAAGGGTACCTTACGAGGAAATGACCCCAATTCAGGCTGCTTTTGCAGTGGTTGATAAGGTATGTGGAGAATTGATGCCATGTACTAAATTCTTCTGTGAAATTTCAAATTTCTTCTAGTTACTATTTATGTTGTTTAAGATAGTATCAGGTTTTCATGAAAGATTGTATCGAATGATGTTTCTTACTTTCGCTGTTCTATTTACCATATCGTTCTCCACAACTGAATCAACCATGAATCCATAGCTAGTTTCACAAAACTGAGTTTCTTTAGTGATATTCTTCCAACTGCATTTGACATGGACACATTATAGGAAGTTGTATATTTGCTATGTGAACTTGCAGACTGTTATGTGATAAATTAGCATTTCGCAGAACTTGCGACCTGTTGTGCCTCCTGAGTGCCCTGCGGCCCTTCGAGCATTGATCGAGCAATGCTGGACGCTCCATCCAGACAAGAGACCTGACTTTTGGCAAATTGTGAAGGTTTTGGAACAGTTTGAATCTGCACTCGCACAAAATGGCACACTTGATACAGCCACAAGCATGAATTGCCAAGATCACAAGAACCGACTTCTTCAATGGATCCAAAAGCTCAAGCCGGCGCATGCCCACGACTCTAGTTCTCCGACGACTCCCAAACATCTGCATTCAATGCCCAAACTTTTGTAGCTCTCTCTTTGTTTTTGATCCTTCTGGTTACTTGGCTCTGTAAGTGTTTTGTATAAAGCTAGGATTCGTTCAGTTAATACTTTTCCTCTCGTTCATTCTCTGTCCATATACAAGTAAATCTTCATATGCCATCACTAGGAAAGACAATAGATGTCATTGTTGATCCAAAGATTGATAAGCATAATTATGCAATTTTACTGAAGACTGCAATAGAATACAGAATCTTGAAGTACTCCTTTGATAATGAAGCTAGAGATGACAATCGAGCAGGGCCACCTGCGACTTATCCCAGTTTAGGTCGGGTTTAGCACCACTCGATAGAGGGTCAGGTTGGCTGAGCATGACCCCAATTAGAGGTTATGCTAGCTCAGCCCTACCCTCACGAGTTGCGCGAAGCATGGTTTGTAGAATTGCGATCTGGATCATAGGATCATGCGATCGTACAATCTTACAATATGGAAGTACCAATCGCTTTTGAATAGTTTGGAATTATCTTTTGCAGCGGAGTCAGAGAAGAATCATTGGAATTACTTAGAATAGGTACAATATGTACGATCCTATGTTACAAATGATTATATATATATTTTTTATTATGGTTGCTTTGTTGGCCTTTAAATTGGGTCATTTTGTGGGGTTTTTTTACCAAAGGTCTCGGACCCTAAAGTGTTAGATTTTATATGCTTTTATTTTGAAATATAAAAATTACTGAGTGTTAATATGTTAGAATGATAATTAAATTGTATAGGTAATAATATCATATGTCGAGTATCCATGGTATATTGATATGTAAATATAATGTCGAACGATACATTGATACGTAAATATAATGTCGAGTCAAGTGTCAATGATATATTGATATGTAAATAACCTTTTTAATCATTTTTTAATTAATAATCATGTATTATCATTTTTAATTAAGAATCTGGACCTTTACTAACCTAATTCTCAATTGATTTAGTGAATTTCAAAATTAAATTACATTAATATTTTTTTTTCATTTCACATCGAAAAAAATTCAAGACTTATTCAATAATTTCAACTTCTTATCCTTCAAATTTTAAAAATTCAGAAAATAAAATTACAAATCTTAAAAATACAAATTCAAAAGATAAATATATAATTACAAATCTTAAAAATATAAATTTAAATCTTAATCCGAAATTAAAATTTTAGAAAATAATTTATCAAATTCAAAAAATAATTTCAAATTTAATTGAAATTATGTTTTAAAATTTTCAAAATTAAATTTTCAAATTTTAACTAAATAAATTCTTATTTTAAGACAAGATAAAATTTATATTTTATGTATTATATTACACACGTAATATTTATGCACGATCATTAATTATAATAATATTTAATCATAAAATTTTAAGGATTTTTTTTATAGATCATACGATTCTACGATCCAAACCTATCAATTCGATTATGTGATTCTAAATCGATCCGGCGTATGATCAGGATCATAATGAAGTCAAGTATAGCCTATCGTGCTAGGTCTAGTTAGCCCCCTTTTCCCACTAATTTTCCGAACCAAATTGATGTGGTTTCATAACTGTCATTGTCCACGTTCTTTCGTAGGAAATTAACCGCCAATTCAACGGACGCGATCCGCCGCTTCTTCTCCTCCGACTGAACCGCAGCGTCGCCTGATCGATCTCCTTCCTTAATTTAACCTCTCCTCCTCCCTTCAATTCCTTCCTACGCCGCAGCGAAATGGCATCCCTCAACTCCATGCTCCTCTGCGCGCTCCTCCTGACGGCCACCGTCACTTCCCTAGCCGCCGCCAACCTCTACAAGGTCGGCGACGCCGATGGCTGGCGAGTCCCGGAGCAGAACAACTCCGACATGTACGCCGCCTGGGCCGACAAGTACGTCTTCCACGTCGGCGACTCCATCGGTCAGTCCATTCGCTTGATTCTCCACTATTTTTTCTCTAATCCGACGATCTAACAGCCTTCCTCTGTAAATCGTTCAGTTTTCGAGTACAAGAACGACTCGGTGCTGAGGGCGAGCAAAACAGGGTACTACCACTGCAACGACACGGCCGGCGGGCCGACGCCGAGGGACGGGACCACCGTCTTCGTGCTCGACCAGCCAGGGTTCTACTACTACGTCAGCAGCGACGTCGAGCACTGCAAGAGAGGGCAGAGGGTGATGATACGGGCCGTGGACGGCGGCAATATTCCGTCCGCTAGTATCTCTGCGGCGCCGGCGCCGGCGCCGGCTTCGAGTTCGACGGCGCCGTGGAGAATGGCACCGATTCATGAGTTGGCGGCGTTAAGTGGCGCCTTGGTGATCTTCGTGGCTTGCTCGTAGATCTTGCAGTATCTTAATTTCATTCTGCAAATGGAATCTTGTCTAATTGTCTCAGTTATCGAAGAATTGCCCTTTTTATTTTATGAATGTTGATCATCGTTTTATGTTGTAATTTGAATACTTTTTATGCTAATACTTTTCTTTTGTTTTTCTTATAGATAATTTATTTTATTTTCTTTAATTTTGAGCTATTTAAATTTTAAATAATAATAATTATAACGATCAATTTCGATAATTTTTTAATTTAAGAGACCATGTGAAAAGTAGGGTTCGACCATTTTCCTCACGGGTGGATTTGAGAAATTTTATTCGAATTTAGATTCGAGCAAATCGATTGCGGATATAAGGATGCTGATTCCTTGCTCAATGTTTTCTAATAATAATAATAATAATAATAAATAATATAATATAATTTTTTATAATTAATTTTTTATTAATATTTTTATAAAAATATTGAAAATTGAAAATATTTTTACTAATAATAATAATATCATATTATATAATATATTTTTTATAAATGATTGCTTGTATTAATATTTTTATAAAAGGGATTGAAAATCGAAAAGAAATCTAAGATTTGGACTATAGTTTAGATGGCAAAAAGGTGAATCAGTTGTCCTTTAGCATCTCTTTCAATGTCACGACCAACAGGAATGGATATATAGCTACCGATGGTAGTAGTGTGTGAGGAGCGGACACATTAGCTTTGCCAAGTTTTGACCCCAAACCTCTAGGTGGCAACATCCACGCACTAACCATCAGTTCATCCCGTGAGGACGATATGGGAATGACAAATCAACGTCTCATTGCCTAGTAAGAAGGGTTGTGATTTAGAGGTGTCAATTCGGATGGGTTGGATTGGATTCGGTTCGAGTTGAGAAAAAAATTTAAAATCCCAACTCGGCCCTGTCTCAAATCCGAATTCAATCCGAAATTCCTAAATCTGAACTAACCCATTTTTTTTTTGATTATTTTACTTATAATTTTTCATTTTTTTATCTTAATACTCTATGATTAGTGATTGGGAGGTCAGTTGCGTGTTGCCACGTGGGCTAAAAGGTGTCATAAGGATGCCCGTGTGGATTCGACCGTATAGCGGAATGACATCCTGGTCGGGAACCTGACGTTGGCCCCTGATCGAGGACCTGATATTGGCCCCAGGTCGAGAACAATGGTTCCCGATCAAAATTTTGATTATGCGTTAGTCGTAAAGGGTGAGTACCTTTGATATAATTGATGCAGTATCACGCCCCCCGAGGCCTGTGCTGGCTCAAAAATTGGACAACATCTCTCCTATACGACGGACAATATGAAACTTTTACATACACATCTCCACTCACAACAAATAAGCTCAACCACACTCGGCTGACATTCACACAACACAACCACACAGATAACAATTTGTTTAATAAAGGATAAATATATCAAATAATCCTCCATAAACTAAAAATCACAACGATCCGAAATCCAGCGGTAGTAGATAAATACATGTCTAAAGGAAGTCAAATACCATCCGAAACGAAAACCAAACTAAAACCACATTAATATGATAAGAAGACTACAAAAGTACGAAGACGGAATAAATACTCAAACGGGGAGACTGACAGCTGGATCCTCTCCTAGCGACAAACAGACACCGCTATCAACTACCTGAAACAAAAAGAGGATGAGGGGTGGTGAGTTCCAGGTGAAACTCTATGGGTATAAGAATAGATAAATGCATGATATATAAAAGGATAAAACACGCATAAAGAAAACAAAGGGTATATAGTCTCTGGAAATAAGAGGATAAAACAAATGCATCTGTACAATTTAAAAGATACATGAAAACCATGTAACACGTAGGGACTAGATTAGAAACCCCTACTACCTCAAAAAAACTGCTAATACTACCGAACATATCCAGATCATATAATAAATACAAATCATAACTGTATATGCATGTCAAACAAATGCAACAATCACAACTCAAACAAATACAGCAAACACAAGCAAATACGCAATGCATAATATACACATAATATCATAACCTGTACTGTACACACACCAACCACCGCTATATTGGGTAGGTTGAGTGGACAAGATACAAGCACCCAACACCTGTGACTATGCAAATATACCACAACATCTGTGACCCTGAATGAAAAACCGAAACACTGTGGCTATAAAACCAAT
Organism: Boesenbergia rotunda; assembly: GCA_024364735.1. Classification (NCBI taxonomy): domain Eukaryota; kingdom Viridiplantae; phylum Streptophyta; class Magnoliopsida; order Zingiberales; family Zingiberaceae; genus Boesenbergia; species Boesenbergia rotunda. Next base: position 101,239 of record JAGFNQ010003014.1, on the reverse strand, counting down.
ATATCAGACGATCCATCTCAACCACAAGGAAGCTAGTGGTCGTCGGCTTGAAAACAATGCTATAATATATGTCACTGATACGCACAACCTCAATCAAACCAAAATCATGCATCAATATAATACAAAAACACAAATAACACCAAAGAAAATAAACATGCACTAATCTACTGGGTAGGGTTTATCTAATGCTAACTAAAATCCTAGATAGGTCAAATGATAATTCTACAGTACACGCATACACGCGGTACTCTTTAATCGGAAATCAAGAGATGAGACTGTATAACTGAACAATTTGAATTACTACTCAAAGGTTAAGCAAGAATAAGTATCAAGCAGGAAAAATAAAACAAATAGATTTAAAGTAAAGCAACCTACTCAGATAATAAATAACCATGCATTTAAGATAAACGGAACTATAGAATCAAAGGAGAAGTACCTGCCTTTAATGTAGACCGTATTAAAAATAGATCTCATGTCCAACCTCGTATCAATCAACGTCCTGCATAAACATGCATAATTTAGCTAATCATATATCCAATAAATAGCTAAATAAAATACCAAACTAATTAAGTTGTATCCTCTAATTACTTAAATCATTCATTAATTAATGATTATCTCTAATTTAATCCTAATCAATCCACCCTATTAAATCCTATATTTCATTAATTAATCAATCTCTAGTTAATGTAATGTGCCCTCACTAATCCAATTCTTTCCCATTCTAAAACTCCATCAGAACAAGAACAAAAGGACAACCTAAAACTCACCCAAGCTCTCTGTTCAATAGACAAAAGCTTCAATTTAAATCTTCTACTCACAACCAAACAAGGCATCAACTTCTCCCAAATCTAGATCAAGTTCCAAAGGAAATAAAACCCATGACCAATTTATCCAAGCTTCTGCCAAAACCCCTAACTGAATGCCTCACAAGACCAAAGCAAATTCTAATCAGAAACCAAATCCTCTTTACTGATTTAACCATCCAATAACTCAGATCTTACCCGTGTAGGTGTCGACAACCACCTTGTTGTTGGGGCAATCTATGGTCCAGAGTGACCATGTATTTTGATGTTTGAGCAAAAAATTTAAGTTAGGTTCACCCTTGGGTTTATAAATAGAGGATATATATATATATATATATATATATATATATATATATATATATATATCGAAAATAAAATTTTTTCTTTAAATAATTCGAAACCAGACCATGTTGTACCCAATTATCCCGTAAATATTTTCATAGATTTTAGTCAAGTCAAGCTAAGCTTGAAATCCGTCTAGTCTAGTTACTTCATTCTCTATTTCTACTGGCAGGATCCAGAGGAAAAGAATTTCGTTTCCACCGAGCTGAAATAATATACGATGTGGATGGTTCTAGTAAACCAAAACCACTCTCTTCCAGCTTGTTTGACTTCAATTTCCCTTATACAACACCAAAATAGAAGATCTAATTACGTTTGGAACTAAACTTTTGTATCTTTACCCATGGATCCTTAGTCAAACTTATTCAATTGGAAGATTGGATGCAGTTCAAAAAAATTATGTTTCACGACTGAGTAATCCAATTTTATTTAAACGCCCCGTATGAGGATTATCTATTAGGGGAGCATTAATGCGTTTGAGGGCGCCATTAATATGTCAAATGATGGAAAGGGAAAATTATTACATGCTTTAATGAACACCAGCCCTTATGAGAATACTAATATAACAGCTGTATTAAATATCATTAAGATCCCAAGTAGAAAAACGATCAGGGGACAAAATAAAAGGTAATTAAGGCCTTTGAGAAAGGTGAGAATTTTTTATTTTTTCACAAATATACTGTTTCCTCTTTCCTAAAAGACTCCATTGACTTGAACGTTAGAGTGATTGTCGGAAACTCTTTCGGCACCCTTCTAACGTTCCCTGGAGTTACTTTTTCAGATCATCTTTATTAACTCATTAGTTGCATCATCGGTCATCGTCATCCCACTATCAACTTCAGAATCAATTATCATATTAATTTTTAAAATAAAATTTAATTTAATCCAAAAAATTACTAAATTTAGATGAATCCAAATTCAAATCGGAAAATTTCAACCAAATTAAATTCGAAAATATTGGATCCGAATCTGAATTTCCGAATCGACTAATATTATCGGGTCGGATTCATTTTACGCCCCTACTTGGACTGGCCTCGTCTTCGAACCGACCTTCGAAAACAACTCGATGATCCGCTCCAGCCGCCTATGGCGGCGCTGCTTCGCGAGCGACGCTGCCGCCCACTCCTCCGCTCGCGGCTTGCCTCCGACCGCAGTTGCCTCCGCCTCTCCGACGGCTGTAGTCTCGGATTCCATCGAACTCGATGCGGATGCCATCGCGGCCTCCGTGCGCAACTCGCTCTGGCCGTCCGTTGATCCCTTTTTGCCCCGCCTCTCCCATCCGCTCCTCCCCGCAGTCCTCCACCGCCTCCGATCCCATCCCACTCTCATCCCAAGCTTGCTCGATCGCATCGGCTACCACCGCCTCGACCTCCGCTCCCTCGCCACCGCCACTGCGATCCTCTCCCTATCCTCCCCGCGCCAGGCCGACCCCGCTCTTCGCATTCTCAAGCAAGCCGCCATCGCTTCCGGCTGCGCGGAATCTCCGGAGCATGTCTTCCATGCTCTCCTTGAAGCCCACCGGGAACTCGAGCACTCCCAGCCGCCGACCGTGCTCGATCTCCTTCTCAGGGCCTACGCCGATTCACGAAAGCCGGATACAGCCCTGGAAGTGTTCTATCTCATGAAAGATGCATCTTTGCTCCCAAAGATCGAATCTTGCAACACTCTGTTGAGCGCTTTCTTGAAGTCGAACGAATTGGGGCAAGCTTGGATGTTGTATGCCGAAATGTTCCGGATGAGGATTCCATCGAATGTCGTCACCTTTAACATTATGATCAATCTGCTGTGCAAGGAAAAGAAGCTCAAAAAGGCGGAGGCTTTCATACAATTCATGGAGAGCTCCGGGATTAAGCCGACAGTCATCACCTACAACACCATTCTTCATGCGCATTGCTCGAGTGGCAAACTCCACTCTGGTTTACAGATTCTAGACACGATGAGGGAGAAGGGAATTGAGCCCGATTCCTACAGCTACAGCACGCTTATATCTGGCCTTTCTAAAGCAGGTAGAATCGAAGACGCCTCCTTGATGCTCGTTGAAATGTCTGACAGAGGCTTGGTTCCAAATGCTGTAACCTACAACGCACTGATCGATGGCCTCTGCAACAAGGGAGATTTGCAGGGTGCACTTGGATGCCTAGATAAGATGGTGCAGGGTGGAATCGAGCCTACTGTGACAACCTACAATTTGCTCGTGCACGCTTTGTTCATGCAGGGGAAGAAAAAAGAGGTCGATGCTTTGATTGAGGAGATGGAGCAAAAAGGAATGGTGCCTAATGCGATCACATTTAACATTTTGATCAATGGGCACTGCAAGGAAGGCAATGTGCATCATGCGATCGAACTGTTTGAAGAAATGTCAAGAAAAGGGCTTCAGCCAACTAAAATAACCTACACTTCCTTAATCTATGGGCTCTGCAAGAGAAACCGGCTGAACGACGCAAACGCATTGTTTAAAGCTGCCATGGACAAGGGTTTATCGCCCGATCTCGTGATGTATAACGCATTGGTCGACGGGCACTGCGGCTGTGGGAAAATTGAGCGGGCTCGCGAGCTTTTGAAGGAGATGAAGACGAGAAAGATATCCCCGGATGAAGTGACATACAATTCCTTGATGAGAGGCCTATGTTTGCAAGGGAAGGTAGACGAGGCTAGCCGACTAATCGACGTGATGAATAGGATGGGGCTCGTCCCCGACCTCGTCAGTTATAATACATTGATCAGCGGTTATAGCCGGAGAGGCGATATCGAAGGTGCCTTAGGAATGCGAGATGAGATGTTGAATAAGGGTTTCGATCCGACACTGATAACGTATAATGCCCTGATACAAGGTTTGTGCAAAAATGGAGAAGGTGAAAACGCAGAAGAGCTCCTCAAAGAGATGGTGAGCAAAGGTATAACCCCTGATGATACTACTTACATTGCTCTAATCGAAGGACTCAACGACACTGAAACTCTGATAAAGGGTAAGGAATCATAGCTTCATGTGACAAAGCTACTGAATTGGGTCATCACTATCTTAATTTAATGTTGCAAAACGTAATGTTTGAGCTACTGTTTGAACCAAGTCTCGAGTCATAAACAATAAAACCGTGTTGCCTATAACCGGTCGCGAAGCGGACCGGACCGGTTCAACAAAACCCGGTCATCGTACCGATTCAACGTTTGAAAGTCGTCGGCTTTCGGTTTTACCGGTTCAATGGTCAACGGCAGTGCCTTGGCACATCCCTATAAATAGATTTCATCCATCTCTCGTCGTAGCACACAAACAAAATCCGACATCTTTGAAGTATCGAATCTAGCTTCGAGATTCAGGAAGATCGACGAGAATATAACAGAAAAGAGAGAAAGAGGTTACTGAATTTATAAATGGCAGCCCTGCAAACCCGAGGCCTTTTCCTCACATCCTCTTCTTCGAGCCGCCAGAGGGTCCGTGCTCTTCTCAGAGTTCCTGTCGATCTTGGAAGAGGAGTCTCCCTGCCCAGGCTTCCACAGATCGCCAAGCAGCAAGAAGGTCGAATTAGCCTCGGAGAACTCGATAAGATCGACGCCGACAGCAGCCGATCGCCGGCACCTGCAATGGCCGACGAGCTCGTGCTCTCGAAGATGTACGCCGTGCTGGAAGCGATCGCCGATCGGGCTGAGATGCACGCCATCATTGGCGAGCAGAGGAACAACTGGAACCACCTCTTCACCAGCTCCGTCAATTCCATCACCCTCGCCGCCTCCTTGATGGCCGGTGTCGCATCCATCTCCGCCGCCGGCGACCCTTTGGCCTTCAAGCTGTCGTCGGCCGTCCTGTTCGCGGCCGCCGCGGGGATCATGGCGATCACGAGCAAGATTCAGCCCTCACAGTTGGCCGAGGAGCAAAGAAATGCGACGCGGCTGTGGAGGCAGCTCGGGAGGTCCATCGAAACAAGTCTCGGCCACCGATTCCCGACCGATCGCGACGTCTCGGAGGCTGTAGAGAAAATGCTGGCGCTTGAGAAGGCCTACCCGCTTCCTCTGCTCCCGGGGATGTTGGAGAAGTTCCCGGCGGTCGTCGAGCCCACTCGGTGGTGGCCTAAAATTCAACCGAAGAGATCACGAGCAACGCGCGCCGGCAATGGCTGGAGCAAAGATCTCGAAGAGGAGATGAAGGGAGCGCTCAGAGTGCTCAAAGCAAAAGACGAGGAAGAGTACATTAAGCTGAGTAACTTGGTGCTGAACGTCAACAAGGCCTTGGCGACTGCCGGACCTCTTCTCGCCGGCGCCGCCGCGATGAGCTCCGGCTTGATAGGTTCCCCTGCGCTCGGCCCGTTGCCGGCATTTGTCAGCGTCGTCGGCGGCGCGCTTGCGGCGACAGTGAACACGTTGGAGCACGGGGGACAAGCGGGGATGGTGTTCGAGCTGTTCCGCAACTGCGCCGGGTTCTACCGGAGGTTGCAGGAGGAGATCGAGAGCAACCTGGAGGAGGAGGAGGCCGATAGGAGGGAGAACGGCGAGGTGTTCGAGATGAAGATAGCGCTGCAATTGGGAAGAAGCGTGTCCGAGCTCAGAGAACTCGCAGCCTATGCGTCTCCTTCGTGCGAAGACGAAGACATCAAGGAGCACGCTGGGAAGCTATTTTGAGTTTTGATCGAGTTAATCTGTACATAGAAATTGTGATTTCATTCATTAATTCATTAAAACCAAACTGTTCTATCAATCTCGTTCACAAAAAGACCAAGTCATCATTCTGATCTTCAATAACTATTATGGCACGAGCACGTCTATAAGCTGTAGATCTCATATTTCGGACAAGTAACAATATTTTGGAATCTGTAATCTGGGCAACAGATGACTGTTGTTCTCTCAGTGCTGCAAGGAGTCTGGCTTCACAGTAAGCCACGGCTACCGGATTGGAACTGTGAAAACAAACATTAGTAGAGAGAATTTACAGGCAATGAATCATCATTAAGTTGGTAATAACCGAGAACTGATGGAATACCTCCGGTGTACGAAACCGGTTGTAACAAATCCGACGGGCCACCGGAATGTTGGCATAGTTGAACATTCTTCAGGATCACGCAGCTCCCAATTGCCAGATTCTTGCTCTGTGAAGCAGGATTGCACAAAAGATTGAGGGACTTTAAGCTCTTGGTCATCCATTTCTTCTGATCTGCATGAAGATAATGTATATACTACTAGCCAAGAAGAAACAGCAAGAATTAAGTTTTGAGGATGAGCAAACCTGGATGTCCATCGTGAAAGGTCTCTTGTTAGTGGTGCACAGACCATTGCTCCTTCTTCAAAAACACCCTCTTTGTATGCATGAAGCAGAACTCGTACAAAGCAGAGTTTTTTGTCGAATATCTCTTGAATTGGTACTGCTTTTAGCCCAGTCAATCATACAATTTTTGCCTGTATGAATCTTAGGTAACAGATGTAAATCTCCACTACGGATGTTTTCAAAGTACCAGTTCAAAACTTCGGATGTCCTAGGAACAACATTCGAAAAGCTTCCGGCAAATTGAGACATAGATGATGCAATTGGCTCTTCTGAAACAACTCTGGAAGAGGTCTGGCATTGCTGCTCCTGATGAGCTCTTAGTATGTCCGGTCCTTCTACAAAAGTAGAGGATAAAATTTACATGGACGGGGTATAAGTACTTTTAAAGGTCTGAGAACAGGAAGTAGTTCAGATGCTCTATCAAATGAAGTAGCTATGCAGTTCCAAGGAGGGGGTATTGGCACTTTCATTGCTCTCGCAGCAGGAGGCCGGAGCTCAGATGTTTTATTAATTGCAGCAGCTTCATCCACCATGAAAGACGAGTAAGCTTTGCAATCAGGAAAATCATAGGGAAAAGATGGTAAGCCACTCTGCAAGATGTTTTATAATGCTTAGTTGGAAAATAATATAAGATAAAAAAATATTTAAAAAAAATTGAGAAATAAAAATTCAAAAACTGAGCTTATATGTGTATGTTGACTTTGTGTTTATCCAACTATCTACGCCAAACTACTTATTCTTTATCCTGCTGATTATTTTCGTCAATATCCCTTTCTTTTAAAAAACAAAATATCTAAAATATTACTCTTACAAGGATTTCACATCCAGCCTTCTTAATTATTTAATCAATTCTTTTGTTATTACTCAAACTACATTTCCAATTTTGATTTTTTTTTCTTGCTTACCTTAAGACCTTTAGTTTATAATGTTTTGTACACAATAAAATCTTTGAATTTAATCTAATTGCCATCCCATCAATCAACACAATATTGTCTACAAATGATACACACCAAGGAGAGGTTTATCTTGAATATGATTACTCTTGATGTAAACCCATATCTATAGGAAATAATGCCATTTTCAGTAGCTCTGAAATTATCAACAACATTCTTGTACATATATTTATCGCATTTATCTTATTACTAAGATATATTCCTTTCTTCTAAAAGAATTGTCAACAGAGTGTATCTTGTGTGTTCTTTTTTTCAAGTGAATAAAAATCATGTGCAAATCTTTTTCTCTATATTTTTTTCATTAGTTGTCTTATGGTATGACTCATCAACTTTATCCTTCTATAATTAGAAAGATTATATATCATCTTTACTTTTATAAACTGCACTATAAAATTATCAATTTCAAACTCAATAAACGAAATATTCTTCATTTACAACAATCATTATCCATAATCAATGATAACCATTCAAGAATTAAAATTAATTACACACAGTGGCAATTTACTTACATTACAGGCAATCCACCGTCTTTCTCTCAAACCAATCGCATGAAACCCATGTGAGACCAACGGTACCCAGAAAGCCTTAACCCAGCAAAGTGGTAGAATAATAGACCACCTGAGAGTAAAAATTTAGTTGCAGGATCATACATAGAGTTTAAGCCGTATAATTTCAAAGCTAGGTCAAGATAACAAGACAGTTAAAAAACAATCAATAGCAAAAGATGTGAAAACTAAACAAATGGCATGCATTTATGAAGCCGTAAAACTAGCACCCCTTGAACAAGTAAATGTGGTGAAGAAAATACTATCTCTTCCCACAATATTGGCATCCCTGCAAACAGAACACTCGATACTAATCATAAACAGACGTTTGATATACGAGAAAAAAAAACAGCAAAATGGTATCTCACCCCATATGGAGGCTCCCATGCTTGCTATGTTTAAGAAGCAAAAGAGGGCAGTATCGGCGTGGATCATCTTTTGCTTCAGTTGCTTCTCTGCTACCAGAAGGCTCAAGGTAGAAGTTATACAAGCGCTTATCATGTCTCTCTTTGCAGAGAATGCTTTCAGGAATAGGTGGGAATAAGTTATCGGCAAAATCCCACAGACTTTTGGAACCAGAGTGAAACTTTTCATTGATATCAGGGTAATCTTTTTGCACAAAATCATTGTCAAGGCTGGGGATATGTTCATTAACTTGAACCTCATTTCCACTAGATGGCAAATCCCGTGAATCATGAACGGTTAAGATAGAATTGCATGAGATGGAAGGTTTTCCATATGATCAAGGAGAACCAATTTCTGACCATTTGAGTTGATACAAGGAGTATTACACGATTGGTTTAACATAGAATTATCTTCAGTTGCACCTGAACTGCAAAGAATAGATAACTATTATTTACTGAAAATTTTATTTAATTCATGCAGTTTAAACTCTCATTTTCTATCACTAAAAACGTACAGGGAGACAGGAAGTAAAATCTTCTCTAGCATTTGGTTGCCTTGGATCCCATAACATCTAACTTTGCAACTTGTCCCTCAATCTTGAAACATCTGACATCTGAACCAAACTCAAGTATCTGAACAATCAAAACAACTAAGTGTCGTTAGTTCCACAAACACTACTTAAAATATAAATTCAAAATTTGGAATTTCATTGCAAGTTGATCTGTGGTGTTCACAAATATTGATAACCTCATAATGCTTTTTTAGAAAAAAAACTGCAGCAATGCATCGACAAGTGATGGAAATACAACTAAGAGGAAAAAAGGGTGCAGCAATGCATCATTTATAAGGGATGAGGAAGAGGAATGCAGAACCAATGAGAAAAAAGGATTAACGTACCTGCTTTTGGCATGCATTATTTAGTACTTCAAAACCTTCATCACTTGCAGCAGCGTGTATCCATATCCACAATTTTCTATTTGAAGAAATGCATTCACCTTTATGTGAGCTTCCATGAATGTTTGAATTACCATGTTGCCCCAGACTATTGTTATCGTTACCAATTCGTAACGGGCTCCACATGTAAATTACAGGAGCTATCAATTTGGAAATTGGTGCTCCAAAATGATAAAGCTGAAGGAAAGGCAATATCATGATTTTGTGTTTCAAGAATGGACCCCTGAATAAATCATCTTGAAAAAGTAAACAACCTACCATAGCATTTCCATAGCAAACTCCCTGAGTTACCCATTTTGATTGCATCTCTAGTGCATTTGCAGGTAAAGCAGGTAATGGGAATAAAACCATCCGTAATATTGCCAATATAGATCCCTGAAGAATCACAGAATAGAAGTCGCAATGAATTTGTGAAGAAAATGTTGTACAAACTGAAAATAGAAACAAAGAGATGGAAGGATTCAAGTCCCAAAGTTCACAAGGGAGAAGAAGATGCCTGCCTCTGCACCCTCTAATTGGATGGGAATGTTATAACTAGAATCATGTACAAGGGCACCATTTTTACACCACCTTAAAACAGCCCTTGAGCCTCTTCCTCTGTGAGAATCAATAGCATAGAATATCAGAAGATTTTTTAAAAAAAAAACTAAGGAGCAATATCGCTGCAAGTTCATGAGACACGATACTAATAGCAAGACTGATAAACATGCATATACTTGATACAAAATCACATCTATGTGGTTTAAATTTGCACAAATTATTAGATGAAAAGATGACTTCAGTTAGGAACTTAATATAAGTTGCATCAACTTGCCTCAACGAAGACTATCTGAAAAAAAAAAGAAAACGTATTTCACAAAAATATCATTGAAACATATCTAGACAAAGGCATATAGTCTATAAAACGTAAGACTTCAGTAGGGTGCAGCAGAAATTAATTCACATGTTAGAAATTTCCATATCATATGTTCCAAAACAAACGAGTTACAATGAAAAATCTAGCTTCCTGACCTGCCATGAAGCCCCAGCGGAAGGTAAAACCCCCAACGCTTGACCATTGTGAATCGCTTGGCATGCCAGAGGTGCGTTCTCAGCCTCTTTGTGCCGTCCCCTGAGATACCAAACCCAGAAATTGGGTTATCTACAAACTCCATTCTCCGACGAGTTTTCCGGGATACCTTCTTGGTCTTTCGATCCTTCTCCCCTTCCTCACCATGGATTCCATTGTCGCCCTGTACCTTTCTTTTCTTCGAGCGACGACGGTGGTTGTCGGTAGTCCGATGCCCGGTAGTTCTTCTCCTCTTGTCGCGCCGGATGCGGAAGTCACCATTCAACCTTGTGGATATGATGTTGTGGAGCGAAACGAGCTCAGCTGCTCGAGATTCAGTGAAACTGTGGACGTTTAGGGTTCGGGGAATAGAAGGACCAGAGGAAACCGACAAGGAATTGACGTTCTTGCTATCCATAATCATCAGCACGGTTCGTCAGAACGGACGTAGAACGGCCGGAACGGGCATTCCGGCACGGGAACGCCTCACGCCGCTCCAAAATTCCGGTAAATAATGCAGCTTACTTTGAAACGCCGTTCTCCGACGTTATAACGGCAAAAGAACGGATCGGAACCGGCGAACGGCAGCCGCTTTCGGCCTGTTCTCCGGCGGCGGCGGCGGCGGGCAGTGATGATTTCGTCGGCTAATCGCGAGCAGAGCGAAGGGGACGGCGACGGCGGCGGGCGGTGACATTTAGGTTTTAATATAAACTATATATTAATAAATCAAATTAATTCTCAGCATAGATAATTAATAAAATCTAATGAAAGTATCCACTAAAAATATTCTATAAAATTTATTTAAATTTTAAAAATTTCTAAATAAATTTTATATATTTATAGTTATTTTTTAAAATTAATTTATTATTATCATTAAATTAATAATATTAATGCTAAATTAATAGATAATTTTAAAAAATCTAATGAAATTATGCCCTAAAAATATTGTATAAAATTTATTTAAAATTTAAAAAATCCTAAAGAAATTATATCAATTATGTAATTTAATTAATTTATTATTGTTAATCAAATTAATAATATTATTACTAAATTATTATTAATTTGATTATTAAATATATTTAAATAGAATTTTCAATAGAAAAATAGTTATATACTACTACACTAGCAATCGCGCACACGCATTGCGTGTGTAATCCATAAATACATGTAAATTTTATCTTACCATAAAAATTTATTTAGTTAAAAATTGAAAATTTAATTTTAGAATTTTTAAAATGTAATTTCAAATTAAAATTTAAAATTATCTTTTTTGAATTTGATAAATTATTTTCTAAAATTTTAATTTTAATTAAGATTTAAATTTTTCCTTTTAAGATTTGTAATTATATATTTATCTTTTAATTTGTATTTTTAAGATTTATAATTTTATTTTCTGAATTTTTAGAATTTGAAAAATAAGAAAATGTGATTACTGATAAACCTTAAATTTTTTTGGTGTGAAAAGAAAAAAAAATGACATTAACGTAATTTAATTTTAGGCTTTACCAAATTAATTGAGAGTTGGTTAGTAACGTAGGATCGTTAGAGACAAGAGAGTGGGGGTGAATCTCTATCCTTTCAAAAACTTTCTTTTGCAAGTAGATCAAAGTAAAACAGCGGAAAAACACAATTCAGGAGACAAGTATTTTTTACTTACTTCGGAGTTTTCGTCAACTGCTACTCCAGGCCTGCGATCCTCGATTGCTTCATTGAGCAATCCACTAAATACTTTTTCTAAGAAAACATTTTTCGAAAAGAAGTGAATTCGTACAAAATGAAAGAAGTATAGTAGACAATGCAAGTGCAATATTAAAATATATTGACACAGTGAGTTTAATCGTAGTGTGCCGGAGAACTTTCTGGCGTCGCAGTAGCAAAGCTTGAACAATCCGAGGATGCAAAAAGTGAATGGCAATATAGTATTCGTGATCCATTAGCACTGATCTCAAGACCCTCTTATATATGCAACGTTCTGTTAACTGAAAAAATCGTTCAGTCGACTGATCCTCCTATCAGTCGACAGAACCACTCCTTTCCTTGTTGTTGTTGTTGATTTGATCTCCTTAGCTGGCGTTGCATTTAATTTGATCTGTCAACTGATACTGATGATAAGTCGACGGAACAACTTTCCTTCTTCAAAGCCCATGCTTACCAAGTCTGGATTGGTCGACTGATCCTGATGATCAGTCGACGAATCCCTCTGAATTCTATGTACGCTGTGTGTATGCTGGCCAGATTAGTCAACCGAGTCATTTTATCAATCGACTAAACCCTTAATTAACTTGATTTTTCTTATCTGCAACACAGAGTTAGTATATGCAATATAGTATTAAAAGTAACCCTGTAAAGCATAATAATGATACATGAGTAAAGACAGTAGGACTTGTCTTGATCTTAACTTAGAAATCTTCGTAGGTTTTGTGAGGACCGGTGTCGTCGATAGAGGGGGTGAATATCGACTGGTAAAAACTTTTTTAGAAACTCGTAAACCTTCGATCGTTCTAGATATAGAGTTAGTGTACCATTAGTGCATGGTCAAAAAAATCATTAAAAGAATTATATAACATTTTAGCTATATCAAAAAAATCTTTAAAGAATGATGTCAAATAAATATTTTCGTAACAAATAAAATTCGGAGTCATAAATTTGTTGTCGGTCAGGATAGCTCGGTTAGGAGAGTTAGAGATTGAAGATTTGAAAGTTGCGTGATTGGTCCACATTCACTTTATATTTTATATAATTTTTTAACTTGATAAAAGATTTTAAATCAAATTCATTGCAAATAAATATTTTCAAAAAATTTAGTTAGAGGTTAAGAATGTTGTCTTGCGGGGATAGCTCAGTTGGGAGAGCGTCAGACTGAAGATCTGAAGGTCACGTGTTCGATCCACGTTCACCGCATTAATCATATCCTTAAGAAATATTAAAAGAAATTTATTTCAAATAAGTATTTTTATAACAAATATAGTTAGAGATTCATAACTTTGCGAATATGGGAGAGCATCACACATTAATTATATAATTTTTTTATCTAATTTATTTTAACAAATATTAAAACTAATTGATTTTATTAAATTACTTAAAAAATATTAAAATAAATTCATATCAAATAAATATTTTCATTACAAATTCAATTAGGGGTTTACAAATTCACCATCGGGGATAGCTCATTTTTTAATATAATTTTATAACATGGTTAATAAATCTTTAAAATATTTTCATAATAAATAATATTAGGGGTTTAAAATTTTAGCCATGACGGTTATAGCTATTTGGGAGAGTGTCAAATTGAAGATTTGAAGATTGTGTGTTTGATATCGTATTCTTTTATATATTTTTTAAACATGAAAAAAAATTTAAAAGAATTATCATCTCAAATAATTATTTTCATATCAAATATAGTTAAGGGTTAATAATTTCCACATCAGGGTTTATTCAGTTGGGAGAACATCAAATTAAAAATCTTAACTTCATCATTAATAAGGATATAACAGTTGAGAAGCATAAGTTTGAAAAGATAAAGGTCGTACGTTTGATCCAAGCTGATAGAGCGTGGAGATCTAAAGATCACATGGTTGACCCACATATTTTTATATAATTTTTAAGCTTGGTCAAAAAAAATCTTTAAAAGAATTATATAATTTTTTAGCTATATCAAAAAATCTTTAAAGAATGATGTCAAATAAATATTTTCGTAACAAATAAAATTCGGGGTCATAAATTTATTGTCGGTCGGGATAGCTCGGTTAGGAGAGTGAGAGATCGAAGATTTGAAAGTTTCGTGATTGGTCCACATTCAGTTTATATTTTATATAATTTTTTAACTTGATTAAAAGACTTTAAATCAAATCCATTTCAAATAAATATTTTCAAAAAATATAGTTAGAGGTTAACAATGTTGTCTTGCGGGGATAGCTCAGTTGGGAGTGCGTCAGACTGAAGATCTGAAGGTCTCGATCCACGTTCACCGCATTATTCATATCCTTAAGAAATATTAAAAGAAATTTATTTCAAATAAGTATTTTCATAACAAATATAGTTAGGGATTCATAACTTTGAGAATATGGGAGAGCATCACACATTAATTATATAATTTTTTTATCTAATTTATTTTAACAAATATTAAAACTAATTGATTTTATTAAATTACTTTAAAAATATTAAAATAAATTCATTTCAAATAAATATTTTCATTACAAATTCAATTAGGGGTTTACAAATTTACCATCGGGGATAGCTCAGTTGAGAGAATATGAAGATTTGAGCGTTAAGACCCACCACACCGCATTTTTAATATAATTTTATAACATGGTTAATAAATCTTTAAAATATTTTCATAATAAAAAATATTAGGGGTTTAAAATTTTAGCCATGACGGTTATAGCTATTTGGGAGAGTGTCAAATTGAAGATTTGAAGATTTGCGAATATGGGAGAGCATCACACAATAATTATATAATTTTTTATCTAATTTATTTTAACAAATATTAAAACTAATTGATTTTATTAAATTACTTTAAAAATATTAAAATAAATTCATTTCAAATAAATATTTTCATTACAAATTCAATTAGGGGTTTACAAATTTACCATCGGGGATAGCTCAGTTGGGAGAATGTGAAGATTTGAGCGTTAGACCCACCACACCACATTTTTAATATAATTTTATAAGATGGTTAATAAATCTTTAAAATATTTTCATAATAAATAATATTAGGGGTTTAAAATTTTAGCCATGACGGTTATAGCTATTTGGGAGAGTGTCAAATTGAAGATTTGAAAATTATGTGTTTGATATCGTATTTTTTATATATTTTTTAAAATTGCAAAAAAAAATTTAAAAGAATTATCATCTCAAATAATTATTTTCATATCAAATATAGTTAAGGGTTAATAATTTCCACATCAGGGTTTATACAGTTGGGAGAGCATCAATTTAAAAATATTAGGAGAGCATCAAATTAAAAATCTTAACTTCATCATTAATAAGGATATCACAGTTAAGAATCGTAAGTTTGAAAAGATAAAGGTTGTACGTTTGATCCAAGCTGATAGAGCGTGGAGATCTAAAGATCACATGGTTGACCCACATATTTTTATATAATTTTTAAACTTGGTAAAAAAAATCTTTAAAAGAATTATATAATTTTTTAGCTATATCAAAAAATCTTTAAAGAATGATGTCAAATAAATATTTTCGTAACAAATAAAATTCGGGGTCATAAATTTATTGTCGGTCGTGATAGCTCGATTAGGAGAGTGAGAGATCGAAGATTTGAAAGTTTCGTGATTGGTCCACATTCACTTTATATTTTATATAATTTTTTAACTTGATTAAAAGACTTTAAATCAAATACATTTCAAATAAATATTTTCAAAAAATATAGTTAGAGGTTAACAATGTTGTCTTGCGGGGATAGCTCAGTTGGGAGAGCGTCAGACTGAAGATCTGAAGGTCACGTGTTCGATCCACGTTCACCGCATTATTCATATCCTTAAGAAATATTAAAAGAAATTTATTTCAAATAAGTATTTTCATAACAAATATAGTTAGGGATTCATAACCTTGCGAATACGGGAGAGCACCACACATTAATTATATAATTTTTTTATCTAATTTATTTTAACAAATATTAAAACTAATTGATTTTATTAAATTACTTTAAAAATATTAAAATAAATTCATTTCAAATAAATATTTTCATTACAAATTTAATTAGGGGTTTACAAATTTACCATCGGGGATAGCTCAGTTGGGAGAATGTGAAGATTGTTGGAACTTGGATGGCTAGAGAGGGGGAGTGAATGTAGCTAGACACTGAAACTTTAGCACTTTGCAAATTTCTGCACTTAAACGTTTAGTAGCACAGCAAAAGTGAACAAAAATAGAGTATGCAGAATTTAAACCCTAAGCTAAGAACAAACACAAGAACGCTAACAAGAGAATTTACAAGATTCGGGGATAACTTGCCCCTACTCCTTGGCGTGCCCTTAAGGTGGGCGATCCCTTGATCGTCGGCAGATCAAGCCCCGGACAATCGGATAAAATGCAACCTCCTTCTCGGTGGAGTAACCTCTCCACAGCTTTTCAAGATGATGAAGTATAAAGTACAGGAAATACAAGAAGGATCTTACTTAGCACTTAGAACCACAAGAACACAAGCAAACTTCTCCCGAGCTCCACCCAGCGCAGATCTCACGCAAGAACTCCTTTCTTCGTGTCTTCTCGCTGATGGACTCAAGCTCCTTGTTTCTTCTTCCAAGTGCCCAAGTAACAGATGGTTGCTCAAGATTCACAGTAGAGTAATCGCACAAGTGTAGAGCAAAGCTTTCGATGATGGAGAACTGATAGCGCAGCCAGAACTCTAGCAAGAAGTCTATTCAGCTCTTCTCCGCTACCCAGCTTAACTAGCTTCCATCGCCAGGTCAACCGTTTCTTTGCAACAGCTCCCAGCTGCTCTCCTGCAACAGCCAGCTATCCCTGACCTCTTCTGAACTCACTGAATCCCTTCTAGTCGAGCCCCAGGTCATCAGATCCTTAGCCGTTGCAGCTCACGCCAGAGAACGTTGCAACCTGCTGAAGCAAACAACCAAAATAACCATAGCGAAAACCTTCTTTTGACTTCCCTTGGATGATCCCTGAGTCACCTGCACACTTAGCATTACATTAGGGCAGCAAATCAACAGAAGATCAAAGCATCACAACATATCAGTGAAGTATCAGTGGTGATCAGAAGTGTTCAGAGCGCGATCAGAACTCTGACAACGCATTTTGAATTAAAGTGATCGGTCACTGGACCGATCCAGGGCTCGTGGATCGGTCACCGGACCGATCCACAGCTTTGCTGGGTCTCCCAGCTTTCGCGGCCACACGGGCCTGATCGGTCACCAGACCGATCAGGCTGTGACTGGATCGGTCACCAGACCGATCAGGAAGCTCCCCGTCCGATCAGGCTCCAGCCTGATCGGTGATAGCGAGAACCCCACGACACTTGATCGTTCACCAGAACGGTCTGAACAGTGTTCCAGATCGATCACCAGACCGATCAGGAGCAGATCAGTAAGGTTCCCACAACCTACTGGATGCTCCCTGATCGGTCACCGGACCGATCAGGAGCCGAGCAGTAGGGGAACTCAATTCACTGTATGTTCCCTGATCGGTCGCCAGACCGATCAAGAGCAGAGCAGTAAGCGAACTGCATGCTCCCTGATCGGTCACCAAACCGATCAGGAGCCGAGCAGTAGGTTCCCAACCTCACTGTGTGCTCCCTGATAGGTCACCAGACTGATCAGTTATCGCTGGATCGGTCACCAGACCGATCCACGAAGGAGCACCGTGCCAACTTCCCTGATCGGTCACCAGACCGATCCAAGCAAGGCCAAATCCACTCCAAGTCAAGAGAACAAGCCTCCAGCCCTTCTCTGACTCGTGTCATGCCCAGCTTCACTCACTGGGACTTCAACCTAGCCCTCCAAGCTAGGACCTGGCTTCACTTACCAGGGTTTCAGTCACCCGGCTTCACTCACCGGGACCCGGCTTCACTCACCGGGATTTCATCCAACCTAGCCCTCCAGGCTAGGACCTGACCCTCCAAGCCAGGGTTTTTCCACACCTAACCCTCCAGGTTAGGACTTTTCACACCTAGCCCTCCAAGCTAGGACATTTCACAGCTAACTCTCCAGGTTAGGACTTTTCCACACCTAGCCCTCCAAGCTAGGATTTTTCATACCTAACCCTCCAGGTTAGGACTTTTCACACCTAGCCCTCCAAGCTAGGACTTTTCACACCTAACCCTCCAGGTTAGGACTTTTCCACACCTAGCACTCCAAGCTAGGACTTTTCACACCTAACCCTCCCGGTTAGGACTTTTCCATACCTAGCCCTCCAAGCTAGGATTTCAACAAACATAGTCCCACTAGGTATACCTAGTCCACGACCAGGACTTAATCCCAATCATAATCATCTCATCAAACTAAATTAAAATCGGTGTCAACACCAAAACAACAATCAGGGCCAGACTGCATCAATAAAGATTTGAGCGTTAGACCCACCACACCACATTTTTAATATAATTTTATAACATGGTTAATAAATCATAAAAATATTTTCGTTATAAATAATATTAGGGGTTTAAAATTTTAGCCATGACGGTTATAGCTATTTGGGAGAGTGTCAAATTGAAGATTTGAAGATTGTGTGTTTGATATCGTATTTTTTATATATTTTTTAAACTTGCAAAAAAAAATTTAAAAGAATTATCATCTCAAATAATTATTTTCATATCAAATATAGTTAAGGGTTAATAATTTCCACATCAGGGTTTATTCAAATGGGAGAGCATCAAATTGAAAATCTTAGGAGAGTATCAAATTAAAAATCTTAACTTCATCATTAATAAGGATATCACAGTTGAGAAGCGTAAGTTTGAAAAGATGAAGGTCGTACGTTTGATCCAAGCTGATAGAGCGTGGAGATCTAAAGATCACATGGTTGACCCACATATTTTTATATAATTTTTAAGCTTGGTCAAAAAAAAATCTTTAAAAGAATTATATAATTTTTTAGCTATATCAAAAAATCTTTAAAGAATGATGTCAAATAAATATTTTCGTAACAAATAAAATTTGGGGTCATAAATTTATTGTCGGTCGGGATAGCTCGGTTAGGAGAGTGAGAGACCGAAGATTTGAAAGTTTCGTGATTGGTCCACATTCAGTTTATATTTTATATAATTTTTTAACTTGATTAAAAGACTTTAAATCAAATCCATTTCAAATAAATATTTTCAAAAAATATAGTTAGAGGTTAACAATGTTGTCTTGCGGGGATAGCTCAGTTGGGAGAGCGTTAGACTGAAGGTCACGTGTTCGATCTGTTAAAACTGAGATTTTTGAGTTACTTTGGAAGTTTTCGGAAATAGACCCTAGGGTTTAATTGGGTTTTCGGATGTGGTTGGGGGAGTGAAGGGATTTAAAAGCGAAGTTGGAGGGGTTTTATTGCTAAAACTCAAAGTTAAGGGCGAGATTGTAATTAATTAAACTAGTGGGCTTTTTGCAATTTCCCCCTCCCTTAACTATAACCTCTCCTCACCCCGCTGCCCTAGCCTAAACCCGACGGCCGCTCCCACCTCTCCTCTCTCGCTGCCCTAGCCGAACCCGCAGCCAAGCAACCACACGCCGATCGCCCCTCTCCCTCTCTGAGACCGAAGCACCACACACGCCTCGCTTCTCTTCTCTTCTCCTCCGGCCGCGTGTTGCCCTAGCCGAACACGACGCCATTTGTTTCTCTTCTCATTGGCGAACTCGGTCGACGCCCTTTCGTTCTCCTTCTCTCGATCACAACCGGAGCTGCCCTAGGGTTCTCATTCGCCCGCGTGCCCTAGCCGTAGCTCCCTCTCGACCCACAGTCGAGGCCTGGAGTTTCTTCACCCTCTCGCTCGACGACGACGCAGCTGCTCCAGGTAGGGTTATGGTTTATTCCGGACGAATTAGGGATGCTATTGCTTAGGTGATGGGACTCCCTAGCTTGAATTGACCGGGATTGTTCTCAGGGCGTATCAGCTCTGCTGTTCGAGAGCTTCCTGCGGAAGTTGGAGCTAGGAGAGGTAATGGTTTTTCTTTATTAAAGATTATAGCACTTAATTACTTCCAGTAATTGATGAATTAAGGATATTGAATTCTTGAGGGATGGCTGTCGTGTGTTGGTAGGGATTTGAAGTGTGTAGCCATTGGTTTGCTGGGATTTTGACTGCGGTGGACTTGGGATCTATTGTTCCCTCAACTGTTGTTGCTGTGAAGGCCTACGAACTGAGGTAAGGTGTTTATTTTACTTTGATCATGATGCGGATAAACTATTGGAATCAAGCTGTGTATGGGTTGAGGGTTGTGATCTTGGTTTGAACCCAAACCGGCAGTTGATTGGACTGGGGTTATAATATAGTTCTATTTCTTTAGTATAGATCTAGCTTGGGTATTGATTTGTGAGAGGAACTGATAGCAATTTCATATGCGCTTACGGTTGGTTGGAATTGCAAACCAATCTAACCTAACCCTAAATCTTAATTACGTGGGGTAATTGGGAAAAACCTTTCATTTAATTATGAAAGATTAAATGGAAAGGAAATGGTTAGGTTAACCCGAGCATGGTTTAGGGATTTATTAGCTAGCTATCATTTGTATAATAGCTAATTAAATCTGTCCTTGATACAGGGACTTGATTGATTATTGTTGCTGATTATTGGCGGGTGGTTCTTATCCAGTTGATACGGACTTCATCTATTGGAGGCGGGTACTTCCTGCTTGTTTTCTTAGATCCAGTTTATCTTTATGCATGGCTTGCACGTATTTATGCAGTAGGACCTTGTTTACCTTACCTGCTACCGTTTTGTTATCCTGCTTGATACTTATGCTTGACCCTAGAGTAATCTGATTTTACTTCTATACAGTCTCACCATTTGTTTATCTGAATCTGTATAGTATTGGTAAAAGCATGAGTCTGTAGATATTGATTAGCATGCCATGATATGATTGCACGGGTTGATTCTAGTTATACTTGCATGTGTATCTAGACATGATGTTTGGGTATGATTCATGATTATGACCTGTGCATATTAGATTGAGTCATGTGTCGATGACCTGGTAGGGTTTGCATGTATTGGAGTCATGCACCATACCTGCACTGTTTGCATGCCGGCGATCAGCGACTCCCTTGTGGTTGAGCCTGACGTCCTCTGGCACATGTTTCTGCACACACGGCCACTCATGGGTTAGTGGATACCGTAGCGTGTGTGCATTTGCTCTGTATTGCTCCGCTCAACCGCTCATGGGTAGTGGTTTTGGAGCGTGGTAGCAAGCAGGGATCCCTTCTCTTCCCATAGACCAGAGAAGATGAGAGAGATATCTCCCCCATATATACATGGGGCGGAGTGTTCACTCCACCAGCATCCTGTCCACTCGGTCACTCAGGAGCAGTGATAGCAGGGTGCGTACAGTGTCACAGCTCTACCCACTCGGCCGACACAGTATCGCCTGTCTCGGTGGCTTGACTGGTGTTAGGGGGTGACCATGACATTGCATCATATGCATACGATGCATTGTGCACTTGATTGTGTTTGCTGCATTTATTTGCTGCACTTGTTTGACATGCACATACAGGATTTATGATATATGTGTGGTATACTGACCCTGCACTAGCTCGCATGGTACGAGTCCTTTATATGCTCAGGATAGGCTGATTTACTGGTATGTATGTTCAGTTTTGCATATTCTGATATTTCTATTGAGACTGTATCCATGTTGATTCCTTATAGCTTATTCAGCTATTTTACCGCCATGCATATCTTTCTATATACCCGCGAGTCCACTTGGACTCACCACCCGTCGTAATATTTTGTTTTCAGGTTGATAGCTGCCGGAGGAGCCCAGTTGCCAGTCCCAGGGTCCCTACTACTCCGTAGCTGGTGCTTCCGCGTTTCTTTATTTCTACTCTAGCAGTTGTTGCATTGTAGTCAGTTGTTTATGTCACGAATCTGTATTCGTGTTTCATTCATTCGGCGTTGTATTTTTGAGTCCTCTGTTGGACTTTGGGTCTTTGTTTTGCTGCGCGTCTGCCCAGGGGCAGCTCTGGTGAGTTTTATAGTTTCCGCTGCATTATACTTCGTTTTAGTATTCTTATATATCTGTATTGAGGCCTGAAGCCTATTATTATCTGCGTGTGTTTGTATGTGTGTGTAAATTGTCCGTCGGACAGGGGAGGTGCTGTCCGATTCTATATTGGATCAGCAACTCCGCCGGTCTCGGGGCGTGACAATTTATTTTGGTATCAGAGCCCATGTTGCGAGATACCTCGGGAAATTTTTACGAGTCTTTTCGGATTTGTTCGGAGTTAATCCGATACCTTCTCGGAAGGTGTTGGAGCTCGGGTTTGATGAAGTCTACCCGAGTACATTGCGGATTTACGGAGTCGGCTTTGTAGCGTGATGTGTACGTGGGACCTGGCGGCGACGGGACATCTCCGGGCGACAATTGTAGAATCTGGTATGGTTAGTTAACTTATACCTTTAGTAACCAATTGGTAACATTGTAACAGGTATGACTCGGCATGGACGAGCTCCTTTACCGAGACGTGGTCGAGGACGACCACGTAAGTCCACTGCAGGATCTCCGGTGACTAGGTCACCCGAGAGACCGACGGAGACTGGGCCGACCGATCATGGACAGACACCTCCCAGTGTTTCGAGGCCCCCATCTCCACTGTTATCAGCGGTTCCGACCTTTCCACCCGCGACCACGACACCGGTCATACCTACCGTGCCGGCACCGGTATCCACTGCTGCTTATCCAGCCGGACCATCTGGGGTACCCTTGGTTACTCCACCAGCAGTGCCTTCGGTGCCGTATCCTGTCGTACCACGGCGGCACCACCTCCAGTGTACCCAGCAGTGCCTCCGGTTCCGTATCCAGCTGTACCACCGTCGGCACCTCCTTCAGCATATCCAGCGGTACCGACACCTTCAGCGGTCCCTACAGTTACTCAGCCGGTGGTACCATCGTCGGCCCTTCCGACAGCACATCCAGCGGTACCCACACCTTCAGTAGGGCCGACATTTGCGGGTGCGTCAGTACTTCCATCCGTACTCCCTACGGCATATCCGGTGGGACCATCAGCAGTCCCTGCTCCGGCAGTCTACTCGGCTCCACCAGCGGTTATTGCTCCAGGATTTCCTGCGGCACCGCTTGTATTACCGGTTGTAGCATCTACTACGGCTCCTTGGGTAGTACCTGCTACTCCAGCAGATTGGGCCAGAGCCAGAGCACGGATCCCAGCACTTGCAGAGTCGGTGAAAGGCCGATTCACTTTATTTCATGGAGTACCAGACCCTCGGATTGCACGTTCCTGGATCGACACACTGGAGGGCACCTTCTATTATCTGGCGTGCTCAGAGTGGGAGAAGGCAGAGCTGGCTGCCTACCACCTGCGCGACGAGGCCGTTTCCTGGTGGGCCTCGCAGCGCGTCATCATCGGAGAGCAGCGTCTTACCTGGGCCCTCTTCCGGGAGGCCTTTGAGAGTCAGTACATCCCCGTAGCATATCAGATGACACAGCGGCAGGAGTTTATGACTATCCAGCAGGGGAGCCGCACAGTATTGGAGTATAGCGCAGAATTCAACCGTTTGGCTGAGTTCTGCCCCGAGCTAGTCACAGATGACCGACCGAGGATGCTGCATTTTACACGAGGACTAGCTGGCTATATCAGATCGCGTCTTGCGGGATTCAGTACCGTATCCTACCGGGAGGCTTTGGAGAAAGCCCTTCTGATCGAGATGACTCAGCAGCAGCTGAATGATGAGAAAAAGAAAGGAAAGGAGTCAGCGAAGAGCTCGGCACAGAGTCAGCCACCGCAGACCACCGGGCAGAAGAGGGGCGGTCAGAGCCAACCCTCTCAGAGTACTTCTGGGGACTCTGCTCGGCCTCAGAAGACCAGACGTTCAGGAGGATCATCCCGGTCTTCTCAGCAGCATCAGAGGAAGACAGGCGGGCAGTATCAGTGTACTCAGTGTGGGTCCAGAGGGCACTCGAAGACTGAGTGTCCCGTAGGGCATGCAGTGTGCTACTACTGCAAGCTCCCGGACACATGATTCACGACTGTGCACTGAAGGCACAGAACGAGAGGACTGGAGCCGCGACTCAGAGTGGACATACGCTCAGTCAGGATCTCAGAGGGGAGGCCGCAGGACTCAGCATTCTTACCGTCCACCCCAGACAGCCTCTTCAACTACCGTGTACAGTATGCCAGGTTACGAGTACATGGGCATGCCAGGGGTATCTCAGGATTCCTTCCCAGGACCACCACTACAGTATATGCCTCAGGCCCAGTACCACCCGGGATACCAGACTGCACCATACCAGCAGGGTTATCAGACGGTACCATATCAGCCTCAGCCACTCAGGGGAGCACCAGTACCCCCGGCTCTGCCACCACCGCAGCCGCAGCAGTGCCCACCTCTACCTCCACCCCCAGAGACGGGGCGAGTTTATGCAGTTACACGAGAGGAGGCCCAGAGGGCTGATGGATCAGTTTTCCGCGGTATTATTTCTTTATACTCAGTTTCTGCAGATTTACTAGTAGATACTGGTAGTTCGTATTCTTTCATTTCACGTATATTCATGGCTAGGATTGGTAGGTTACCTACCTCTATAGCACGACAGCTATCTGTGTCTTTACCATCTGGTGAGACCTTGTCTATCACTCAGGAGGTCCGAGGATGTCCCTTGGACTTCGACAGTATGATTCTTACTGTAGATCTGCTTGTACTGGAGATGGTGGATTTTGACATCATTCTCGGCATGGATTGGCTCACAGCGTACCATGCCACAGTGGATTGTCGGACGAGGGTGGTCACTTTCAGACCTCCGGACCAACCCTCGTGGGATTTCACCGGCATCCGAGACGACGGCATATCGGTTATTTCTGCGCTCCAGGCGCAGAGATTGCTATCCCAGGGTTGTTCTGGCTTTCTATTATCCATGATCAGCGCAGACGATAGCAGTAGCACATCTCTTCCAGATGTTCCAGTGGTTCGAGAGTTCTCTGACGTCTTTCCAGAGGAGCTACCCGGTCTTCCTCCCAGGAGACAGGTTGAGTTCACTATTGAGCTGATACCGGGGACTTCGCCGGCATCGAAAGCTCCGTATCGTATGGCACCGAGGGAGTTGGACGAGCTGAAGGTCCAACTCCAGGAGTTATTGGACAGGGGATTCATCAGACCTAGCGTTTCACCTTGGGGCTCCCCAGTTCTCTTCGTGAAGAAGAAAGACGGTTCTTTGAGGTTGTGCATCGACTACAGACAGTTGAATGCAGTGACCATCAAGAACAAGTACCCCCTGCCACGGATTGAGGATTTGTTTGATCAGCTCAGAGGCACTTCAGTGTATTCTAAGATTGATCTGCGATCCGGATATCATCAGTTGAGGGTCAGAGAGGCAGATGTCCAGAAGACAGCGTTCCGCACCAGATATGGTCATTATGAGTTTTTGGTAATGCCATTTGGGCTTACCAATGCTCCAGCGGTGTTCATGGATCTGATGAACCGCATATTCCTGGATTACCTAGATCAGTTCGTGATTGTCTTCATCGACGATATCTTGATCTATTCACGTTCTGAGCAGGAGCACGCGCAGCACCTTCGCATTGTTCTGGAGATCCTCCGACGGGAGTGCTTATATGCGAAGTTCAGCAAGTGCGCGTTCTGGCTACACTCAGTTGGTTTTCTGGGCCACGTAGTTTCCAGTCGAGGTATTTCAGTAGACCCCCAGAAGATCGAGGCTGTCACCAGTTGGGAGCAGCCGAAGTCTGTTCAGGAGATTCGTAGCTTTTTGGGACTGGCCGGTTACTACAGACGATTTGTAGAGGGATTCTCGAGGATTGCTATGCCCTTGACACGCCTTACCAGGAAAGGCGTGAAGTTCACATGGTCAGAGGCTTGCGAGTCCAGCTTCCAGGAGCTGAAGCAGAGATTAGTGTCTGCACCCGTCCTCGTTCTTCCAGCAGGAGAGGACGGATTTGTGCTATATACGGATGCGTCCTATCAGGGATTGGGCGCTGTTCTGATGCAGCATGGGCGGGTAGTGTCTTATGCTTCTAGACAGCTGAAGGAGCATGAGAGGAACTACCCTGTTCACGATCTGGAGTTTGCAGCCATCATCTTTGCTCTGAAGATCTGGAGGCACCACTTATACGGTATCACGTTTGAGATTTTTACTGATCATAAAAGTCTCAAATACCTATTTACGCAGAAGGAACTCAACCTCCGACAGAGGAGGTGGATGGAGTTCCTGAAGGATTATGATTGCACCATTAGCTACCATCCAGGGAAAGCTAATGTTGTGGCGGACGCATTGAGCAGGAAGTCCAGAGGGACTTTGGCCTGCTTCCGGGCATCAGTTACTGAGATTGTTCAGGGTTTCTCAGAGTTGGGTCTAGAGGAGCAGGGTCGGACTGAGCAGGGTATTCTAGTGACTATGGTTGCTCAGTCTTCCATCCGGACGAGGATTCGAGAGGCCCAGGCCACTGATCAGCACCTGCAGTCCCTCGGCAGCCAGATAGCTTCAGCACAGCAGTCTGAGTTCACCAGAGATGACGAGGGTACTCTCTACTTCCGAGGGAGACTTTGCGTACCCGAGTCACATCCGGTCCGAGAGGAGTTACTCCAGGAGGCTCATCGCTCCCGATTTGCCATCCACCCGGGCGGGACCCGTATGTACCGAGACCTGAGGCGTTCCTACTGGTGGAACGGCATGAAGAAAGACATCGCGGATTTTGTAGCTAGATGTCTAGTTTGCCAGCAGGTTAAGGCTGAGCATCAGAGACCTGCTGGACTACTTCAGAGTATCCCCATTCCCGAGTGGAAGTGGGAACACATTACTATGGATTTCGTGGTGGGATTGCCTAGGACCAGACGAGGCCTTGACGCGATTTGGGTGATCGTTGACCGATTGACCAAATCCGCGCACTTCCTAGCTATTCGGAGGACCGATTCATTGGACAGATTAGCAGAGCTATATTGCAGAGAGATCATCAGATTACACGGCATACCATTGAGTATCATCTCTGATCGAGATCCGCGTTTCACCTCACGCTTCTGGCAGAGTCTGCAGAAGGCCATGGGTACCGAGCTTAGATTTAGTACCGCCTTCCACCCGCAGACCGATGGTCAGTCAGAGCGTACGATCCAGACCTTGGAGGACTTACTACGAGCCTGTGTTATGGATTTCGGAGGCAGTTGGGAGGATCATCTGCATCTTGTCGAGTTCGCCTACAACAACAGCTATCATGCGGCTATCCAGATGGCACCGTATGAGGCGTTGTATGGTAGGCCTTGTCGGACACCCACCCTCTGGGAGGAGGTTGGGGAATCCCAGCTGTTAGGACCTCAGAGAGCTCAGCACGAGGCAGAGTTAGTCCGTACCATCAGACGCAGGATATCTGAGGCGCAGGATCGTCAGAAGAGTTATGCCGACCGGAGACGGAGACCTCTGGAGTTCTCCATAGGTGATCATGTGTTTCTGCGAGTTTCACCCACGAAAGGGGTGAAACGATTCGGTCTTCGAGGTAAGCTTGCTCCGCGTTACATTGGCCCTTTCCAGATTCTGGAGAGGATTGGAGCAGTGGCTTATCGTCTAGCTCTTCCACCATCTATTTCCGGGGTACACGATGTGTTTCACGTATCTATGCTGAGGAGATATGTACCCGACCCTTCACATGTACTATCAGATGTCTCAGTTCCACTTCAGCCTGACGCGACTTATGAGGAGGTTCCCGTCCGGATTCTGGGTCACCGAGAGCGTCAGTTGCGGAACAAGACAATTCGGCTTGTTAAAGTCGGATGGCAGCATCACTCGGATGAGGAGGCTACCTGGGAGCTTGAGGATGTCATCCGAGCTCGCTACCCCCACTTATTCACTTGAGGTATGTACGGTTAGTTATTGTTCAGTATTTCTATATGCATACTTCTTAGTAGTGTTTACTATAGTGAATATTGAAATTTGGGGACCAAATTTTTATTAGTGGGGGAGGATGTTAAAACGAGATTTTTGAGTTACTTTGGAAGTTTTCGGAAATAGACCCTAGGGTTTAATTGGGTTTTCGGATGTGGTTGGGGGAGTGAAGGGATTTAAAAGCGAAGTTGGAGGGGTTTTATTGCTAAAACTCAAAGTTAAGGGCGAGATTGTAATTAATTAAACTAGTGGGCTTTTTGCAATTTCCCCCTCCCTTAACTATAACCTCTCCTCACCCCGCTGCCCTAGCCCAAACCCGACGGCCGCTCCCACCTCTCCTCTCTCGCTGCCCTAGCCGAACCCGCAGCCAAGCAACCACACGCCGATCGCCCCTCTCCCTCTCTGAGACCGAAGCACCACACACGCCTCGCTTCTCTTCTCTTCTCCTCCGGCCGCGTGTTGCCCTAGCCGAACACGACGCCATTTGTTTCTCTTCTCATTGGCGAACTCGGTCGACGCCCTTTCGTTCTCCTTCTCTCGATCACAACCGGAGCTGCCCTAGGGTTCTCATTCGCCCGCGTGCCCTAGCCGTAGCTCCCTCTCGACCCACAGTCGAGGCCTGGAGTTTCTTCACCCTCTCGCTCGACGACGACGCAGCTGCTCCAGGTAGGGTTATGGTTTATTCCGGACGAATTAGGGATGCTATTGCTTAGGTGATGGGACTCCCTAGCTTGAATTGACCGGGATTGTTCTCAGGGCGTATCAGCTCTGCTGTTCGAGAGCTTCCTGCGGAAGTTGGAGCTGGGAGAGGTAATGGTTTTTCTTTATTAAAGATTATAGCACTTAATTACTTCCAGTAATTGATGAATTAAGGATATTGAATTCTTGAGGGATGGCTGTCGTGTGTTGGTAGGGATTTGAAGTGTGTAGCCATTGGTTTGCTGGGATTTTGACTGCGGTGGACTTGGGATCTATTGTTCCCTCAACTGTTGTTGCTGTGAAGGCCTACGAACTGAGGTAAGGTGTTTATTTTACTTTGATCATGATGCGGATAAACTATTGGAATCAAGCTGTGTATGGGTTGAGGGTTGTGATCTTGGTTTGAACCCAAACCGGCAGTTGATTGGACTGGGGTTATAATATAGTTCTATTTCTTTAGTATAGATCTAGCTTGGGTATTGATTTGTGAGAGGAACTGATAGCAATTTCATATGCGCTTACGGTTGGTTGGAATTGCAAACCAATCTAACCTAACCCTAAATCTTAATTACGCGGGGTAATTGGGAAAACCTTTCATTTAATTATGAGAGATTAAATGGAAAGGAAATGGTTAGGTTAACCCGAGCATGGTTTAGGGATTTATTAGCTAGCTATCATTTGTATAATAGCTAATTAAATCTGTCCTTGATACAGGGACTTGATTGATTATTGTTGCTGATTATTGGCGGGTGGTTCTTATCCAGTTGATACGGACTTCATCTATTGGAGGCGGGTACTTCCTGCTTGTTTTCTTAGATCCAGTTTATCTTTATGCATGGCTTGCACTTATTTATGCAGTAGGACCTTGTTTACCTTACCTGCTACCGTTTTGTTATCCTGCTTGATACTTATGCTTGACCCTAGAGTAATCTGATTTTACTTCTATACAGTCTCACCATTTGTTTATCTGAATCTGTATAGTATTGGTAAAAGCATGAGTCTGTAGATATTGATTAGCATGCCATGATATGATTGCACGGGTGATTCTAGTTATACTTGCATGTGTATCTAGACATGATGTTTGGGTATGATTCATGATTATGACCTGTGCATATTAGATTGAGTCATGTGTCGATGACCTGGTAGGGTTTGCATGTATTGGAGTCATGCACCATACCTGCACTGTTTGCATGCCGGCGATCAGCGACTCCCTTGTGGTTGAGCCTGACGTCCTCTGGCACATGTTTCTGCACACACGGCCACTCATGGGTTAGTGGATACCGTAGCGTGTGTGCATTTGCTCTGTATTGCTCCGCTCAACCGCTCATGGGTAGTGGTTTTGGAGCGTGGTAGCAAGCAGGGATCCCTTCTCTTCCCATAGACCAGAGAAGATGAGAGAGATATCTCCCCCATATATACATGGGGCGGAGTGTTCACTCCACCAGCATCCTGTCCACTCGGTCACTCAGGAGCAGTGATAGCAGGGTGCGTACAGTGTCACAGCTCTACCCACTCGGCCGACACAGTATCGCCTGTCTCGGTGGCTTGACTGGTGTTAGGGGGTGACCATGACATTGCATCATATGCATACGATGCATTGTGCACTTGATTGTGTTTGCTGCATTTATTTGCTGCACTTGTTTTGACATGCACATACAGGATTTATGATATATGTGTGGTATACTGACCCTGCACTAGCTCGCATGGTACGAGTCCTTTATATGCTCAGGATAGGCTGATTTACTGGTATGTATGTTCAGTTTTGCATATTCTGATATTTTCTATTGAGACTGTATCCATGTTGATTCCTTATAGCTTATTCAGCTATTTTACCGCCATGCATATCTTTCTATATACCCGCGAGTCCACTTGGACTCACCACCCGTCGTAATATTTTGTTTTTCAGGTTGATAGCTGCCGGAGGAGCCCAGTTGCCAGTCCCAGGGTCCCTACTACTCCGTAGCTGGTGCTTCCGCGTTTCTTTATTTTCTACTCTAGCAGTTGTTGCATTGTAGTCAGTTGTTTTATGTCACGAATCTGTATTCGTGTTTCATTCATTCGGCGTTGTATTTTTGAGTCCTCTGTTGGACTTTGGGTCTTTGTTTTGCTGCGCGTCTGCCCCAGGGGCAGCTCTGGTGAGTTTTATAGTTTTCCGCTGCATTATACTTCGTTTTAGTATTCTTATATATCTGTATTGAGGCCTGAGGCCTGTTATTATCTGCGTGTGTTTGTATGTTTGTGTAAATTGTCCGTCGGACAGGGGAGGTGCTGTCCGATTCTATATTGGATCAGCAACTCCGCCGGTCTCGGGGCGTGACACGATCCACGTTTACCGCATTATTCATATCCTTAAGAAATATTAAAAGAAATTTATTTCAAATAAGTATTTTCATAACAAATATAGTTAGGGATTCATCACTTTGCGAATATGGGAGAGCATCACACATTAATTATATAATTTTTTTTATCTAATTTATTTTAACAAATATTAAAACTAATTGATTTTATTAAATTACTTTAAAAATATTAAAATAAATTCATTTCAAATAAATATTTTCATTACAAATTCAATTAGGGGTTTACAAATTTACCATCGGGGATAGCTCAGTTGGGAGAATGTGAAGATTTGAGCGTTAGACCCACCACACCACATTTTTAATATAATTTTATAACAAGGTTAATAAATCTTTAAAATATTTTCATAATAAATAATATTAGGGGTTTAAAATTTTAGCCATGACGGTTATAGCTATTTGGGAGAGTGTCAAATTGAAGATTTGAAGATTGTGTGTTTGATATCATATTTTTTATATATTTTTTAAACTTGCAAAAAAAAATTTAAAAGAATTATCATCTCAAATAATTATTTTCATATCAAATATAGTTAAGGGTTAATAATTTCCACATCAGGGTTTATTCAGTTGGGAGAGCATCAATTTAAAAATCTTAGGAGTGCATCAAATTAAAAATCATAACTTCATCATTAATAAGGATATCACAGTTGAGAAGCGTAAGTTTGAAAAGATGAAGGTCGTACGTTTGATCCAAGCTGATAGAGCGTGGAGATCTAAAGATCACATGGTTGACCCACATATTTTTATATAATTTTTAAGCTTGGTCAAAAAAAAATCTTTAAAAGAATTATATAATTTTTTAGCTATATCAAAAAATCTTTAAAGAATGATGTCAAATAAATATTTTCGTAACAAATAAAATTCGGGGTCATAAATTTATTGTCGGTCGGGATAGCTCGGTTAGGAGAGTGAGAGATCAAAGATTTGAAAGTTTCGTGATTGGTCCACATTAACTTTATATTTTATATAATTTTTTAACTTGATTAAAAGACTTTAAATCAAATCCATTTCAAATAAATATTTTCAAAAAATATAGTTAGAGGTTAACAATGTTGTCTTGCGGGGATAGCTCAGTTGGGAGAGCGTTAGACTGAAGGTCACGTGTTCGATCAACGTTTACCGCATTATTCATATCCTTAAGAAATATTAAAAGAAATTTATTTCAAATAAGTATTTTCATAACAAATATAGTTAGGGATTCATAACCTTGCGAATACGGGAGAGCACCACACATTAATTATATAATTTTTTTATCTAATTTATTTTAACAAATATTAAATCTAATTGATTTTATTAAATTACTTTAAAAATATTAAAATAAATTCATTTCAAATAAATATTTTCATTACAAATTCAATTAGGGGTTTACAAATTTACCATCGGGGATAGCTCAATTGGGAGAATGTAAAGATTGTTGGAACTTGGATGGCTAGAGAGGGGGAGTGAATGTAGCTAGACACTGAAACTTTAGCACTTTACAAATTTCTGCACTTAAACGTTTAGTAGCACAGCGAAAGTGAACAAAAATAGAGTATGCAGAATTTAAACCCTAAGCTAAGAACAAACACAAGAACGCTAACAAGAGAATTTACAAGATTCGGGGATAACTTGCCCCTACTCCTTGGCGTGCCCTTAAGGTGGGCGATCCCTTGAGCGTCGGCAGATCAAGCCCCGGACAATCGGATAAAATGCAACCTCCTTCTCGGTGGAGTAACCTCTCCACAGCTTTTCAAGATGATGAAGTATAAAGTACAGGAAATACAAGAAGGATCTTACTTAGCACTTAGAACCACAAGAACACAAGCAAACTTCTCCCGAGCTCCACCCAGCGCAGATCTCACGCAAGAACTCCTTTCTTCGTGTCTTCTCGCTGATGGACTCAAGCTCCTTGTTTCTTCTTCCAAGTGCCCAAGTAACAGATGGTTGCTCAAGATTCACAGTAGAGTAATCGCACAAGTGTAGAGCAAAGCTTTCGATGATGGAGAACTGATAGCGCAGCCAGAAGTCTAGCAAGAAGTCTGTTCAGCTCTTCTCCGCTACCCAGCTTAACTAGCTTCCATCGCCAGGTCAACCGTTTCTTTGCAACAGCTCCCAGCTGCTCTCCTGCAACAGCCAGCTATCCCTGACCTCTTCTGAACTCACTGAATCCCTTCTAGTCGAGCCCCAGGTCATCAGCTCCTTAGTCGTTGCAGCTCACGCCAGAGAACGTTGCAACCTGCTGAAGCAAACAGCCAAAATAACCATAGCGAAAACCTTCTTTTGACTTCCCTTGGATGATCCCTGAGTCACCTGCACACTTAGAATCACATTAGGGCAGCAAATCAACAGAAGATCAAAGCATCACAACATATCAGTGAAGTATCAGTGGTGATCAGAAGTGTTCAGAGCGCGATCAGAACTCTAACAACGCATTTTGAATTAAAGTGATCGGTCACTGGACCGATCCAGGGCTCGTGGATCGGTCACCGGACCGATCCAGGGCTTTGCTGGGTCTCCCAGCTTTCGCGGCCACACGGGCCTGATCGGTCACCAGACCGATCAGGCTGTGACCGGATCGGTCACCAGACCGATCAGGAAGCTCCCCGTCCGATCAGGCTCCAGCCTGATCGGTGATAGCGAGAACCCCACGACACTTGATCGTTCACCAGAACGGTCTGAACAGTGTTCCAGATCGATCACCAGACCGATCAGGAGCAGATCAGTAAGGTTCCCACAACCTACTGGATGCTCCCTGATCGGTCACCGGACCGATCAGGAGCCGAGCAGTAGGGGAACTCAATTCACTGTATGTTCCCTGATCGGTCGCCAGACCGATCAAGAGCAGAGCAGTAAGCGAACTGCATGCTCCCTGATCGGTCTCCAAACCGATCAGGAGCCGAGCAGTAGGTTCCCAACCTCACTGTGTGCTCCCTGATAGGTCACCAGACTGATCAGTTATCGCTGGATCGGTCACCAGACCGATCCACGAAGGAGCACCGTGCCAACTTCCCTGATCGGTCACCAGACCGATCCAAGCAAGGCCAAATCCACTCCAAGTCAAGAGAACAAGCCTCCAGCCCTTCTCTGACTCGTGTCATGCCCAGCTTCACTCACTGGGACTTCAACCTAGCCCTCCAAGCTAGGACCTGGCTTCACTTACCAGGGTTTCAGTCACCCGGCTTCACTCACCGGGACCCGGCTTCACTCACCGGGATTTCATCCAACCTAGCCCTCCAGGCTAGGACCTGACCCTCCAAGCCAGGGTTTTTCCACACCTAACCCTCCAGGTTAGGACTTTTCACACCTAGCCCTCCAAGCTAGGACATTTCACAGCTAACTCTCCAGGTTAGGACTTTTCCACACCTAGCCCTCCAAGCTAGGATTTTTCATACCTAACCCTCCAGGTTAGGACTTTTCACACCTAGCCCTCCAAGCTAGGACTTTTCACACCTAACCCTCCAGGTTAGGACTTTTCCACACCTAGCCCTCCAAGCTAGGACTTTTCACACCTAACCCTCCCGGTTAGGACTTTTCCATACCTAGCCCTCCAAGCTAGGATTTCAACAAACATAGTCCCACTAGGTATACCTAGTCCACGACCAGGACTTAATCCCAATCATAATCATCTCATCAAACTAAATTAAAATCGGTGTCAACACCAAAACAACAATCAGGGCCAGACTGCATCAATAAAGATTTGAGCGTTAGACCCACCACACCACATTTTTAATATAATTTTATAACATGGTTAATAAATCATAAAAATATTTTCGTTATAAATAATATTAGGGGTTTAAAATTTTAGCCATGACGGTTATAGCTATTTGGGAGAGTGTCAAATTGAAGATTTGAAGATTGTGTGTTTGATATCGTATTTTTTATATATTTTTTAAACTTGCAAAAAAAAATTTAAAAGAATTATCATCTCAAATAATTATTTTCATATCAAATATAGTTAAGGGTTAATAATTTCCACATCGGGGTTTATTCAAATGGGAGAGCATCAAATTGAAAATCTTAGGAGAGTATCAAATTAAAAATCTTAACTTCATCATTAATAAGGATATCACAGTGAAGCGTAAGTTTGAAAAGATGAAGGTCGTACGTTTGATCCAAGCTGATAGAGCGTGGAGATCTAAAGATCACATGGTTGACCCACATATTTTTATATAATTTTTAAGCTTGGTCAAAAAAAAATCTTTAAAAGAATTATATAATTTTTTAGCTATATCAAAAAATCTTTAAAGAATGATGTCAAATAAATATTTTCGTAACAAATAAAATTTGGGGTCATAAATTTATTGTCGGTCGGGATAGCTCGGTTAGGAGAGTGAGAGACCGAAGATTTGAAAGTTTCGTGATTGGTCCACATTCAGTTTATATTTTATATAATTTTTTAACTTGATTAAAAGACTTTAAATCAAATCCATTTCAAATAAATATTTTCAAAAAATATAGTTAGAGGTTAACAATGTTGTCTTGCGGGGATAGCTCAGTTGGGAGAGCGTTAGACTGAAGGTCACGTGTTCGATCCACTTACCGCATTATTCATATCCTTAAGAAATATTAAAAGAAATTTATTTCAAATAAGTATTTTCATAACAAATATAGTTAGGGATTCGTAACTTTGCGAATATGGGAGAGCATCACACATTTTTTTATCTAATTTAACAAATATTAAAACTAATTGATTTTATTAAATTACTTTAAAAATATTAAAATAAATTCATTTCAAATAAATATTTTCATTACAAATTCAATTAGGGGTTTACAAATTTACCATCGGGTATAGCTCAGTTGGGAGAATGTGAAGATTTGAGCGTTAGACCCACCACACCACATTTTTAATATAATTTTATAACATGGTTAATAAATCTTTAAAATATTTTCATAATAAATAATATTAGGGGTTTAAAATTTTAGCCATGACGGTTATAGCTATTTGGGAGAGTGTCAAATTGAAGATTTGAAGATTGTGTGTTTGATATCGTATTTTTTATATATTTTTTAAACTTGCAAAAAAAAATTTAAAAGAATTATCATCTCAAATAATTATTTTCATATCAAATATAGTTAAGGGTTAATAATTTCCACATCAGGGTTTATTCAGTTGGGAGAGCATCAATTTAAAAATCTTAGGAGTGCATCAAATTAAAAATCATAACTTCATCATTAATAAGGATATCACAGTTGAGAAGCGTAAGTTTGAAAAGATGAAGGTCGTACGTTTGATCCAAGCTGATAGAGCGTGGAGATCTAAAGATCACATGGTTGACCCACATATTTTTATATAATTTTTAAGCTTGGTCAAAAAAAAATCTTTAAAAGAATTATATAATTTTTTAGCTATATCAAAAAATCTTTAAAGAATGATGTCAAATAAATATTTTCGTAACAAATAAAATTCGGGGTCATAAATTTATTGTCGGTCGGGATAGCTCGGTTAGGAGAGTGAGAGATCAAAGATTTGAAAGTTTCGTGATTGGTCCACATTCACTTTATATTTTATATAATTTTTTAACTTGATTAAAAGACTTTAAATCAAATCCATTTCAAATAAATATTTTCAAAAAATATAGTTAGAGGTTAACAATGTTGTCTTGCGGGGATAGCTCAGTTGGGAGTGTGTCAGATTGAAGATCTGAAGGTAACGTGTTCGATCCACGTTCGCCGCATTATTCATATCCTTAAGAAATATTTAAAAAAATATTTCAAATAAGTATTTTCATAACAAATATAGTTAGGGATTCATAACTTTGCGAATATGGGAGAGCATCACGCATTTTTTATATAATTTATTTTAACAAATATTAAAACTAATTGATTTTATTAAATTAAATTAAAAATATTAAAATAAATTCATTTCAAATAAATATTTTCATTACAAATTCAATTAGGGGTTTACAAATTTACCATCGGAGATAGCTCAGTTGGGAGAATGTGAAGATTGTTGGAACTTGGATGGCTAGAGAGGGGGAGTGAATGTAGCCAGACACCGAAACTTTAGAACTTTGCAAATTTCTGCACTTAAACGTTTAGTAGCACAGCGGAAGTGAACAAAAATAGAGTATGAAGAATTTAAACTCTAAGCTAAGAACAAACACAAGAACGGTAACAAGAGGATTTACAAGGTTCGGGGATAACTTGCCCCTACTCCTTGGCGTGCCCTTAAGGTAGGCGATCCCTTGATCGTCGGCAGATCAAGCCCCGGACAATTCGGATAAAATGCAACCTCCTTCTCGGTGGAGTAACCTCTCCACAGCTTTTCAAGATGATGAAGTATAAAGTACAGGAAACACAAGAAGGATCTTACTTAGTACTTAGAACCACAAGAACACAAGCAAATTTCTCCCGAGCTCCACCCAGCGCAGATCTCACGCAAGAACTCCCTTCTTCGTGTCTTCTCGCTGATGGACTCAAGCTCCTTGTTTTTTCTTCCAAGTGCCCAAGTAACAGACGGTTGCTCATGATTCACAGTAGAGTAATCGCACAAGTGTAGAGCAAAGCTTTCGATGATGGAGAACTGATAGGGCAGCCAGAACTCTAGCAAGAAGTCTGTTTAGCTCTTCTCCGCTACCCAGCATAACCAGCTTCCATCGCCAGGTCAACCGTTTCTCTGCAGCAGCTCCCAGCTGCTCTCCTGCAACAGCCAGCTATCCCTGACCTCTTCTGAACTCACTGAATCCCTTCTAGTCGAGCCCCAGGTCATCAGCTCCTCAGCCGTTGCAGCTCACGCCAGAGAACGTTGCAACCTGCTGAAGCAAACAACCAAAACTGCTGTAGCGAAAACCTTCTTTTGACTTCCCTTGGATGATCCCTAAGTCACCTGCACACTTAGCAGCACATTAGGGCAGCAAATCAACAGAAGATCAAAGCATCAGAACATATCAGTGGAGTATCAGTGGTGATCAGAAGTGTTCAGAGCGCGATCAGAACTCTGACAGCGCATTTTGAATTAAAGTGATCGGTCACTAGACCGATCCAGGGCTCGTGGATCGGTCACCGAACCGATCCACAGCTTTGCTGGGTCTCCCAGCTTTCACGGCCACACGGGCCTGATTGGTCACCAGACCGATCAGGCTGTGACCTGATCGGTCACCAGACCGATTAGGAAGCTCCCCGTCCAATCAGGCTCCAGCCTGATCGGTGATAGCGAGAACCCCGCGACACTTGATCATTCACCAGAACGGTCTGAACAGTGTTCCAGATCGATCACCAGACCGATCATGAGCAGATCAGTAAGGTTCCCACAACCTACTGGATGCTCCCTGATCGGTCACCGGACCGATCAGGAGCCGAGCAGCAGGGGAACTCAATTCACTGTATGCTCCCTGATCAGTCGCCAGACCGATCAAGAGCAGAGCAGTAAGCGAACTGCATGCTCCCTGATCGGTCACCAAACCGATCAGGAGTCGAGCAGTAGGTTCCCAACCTCACTGTGTGCTCCCTGATAGGTCACCAGACTGATCAGTTATCGCTGGATCGGTCACCAGACCGATCCACGAAGGTGCACCGTGCCAACTTCCCTGATCGGTCACCAGACCGATCCAAGCAAGGCCAAATCCACTCCAAGTCAAGAGAACAAGCCTCCAGCCCTTCTCTGACTCGTGCCATGCCCAGCTTCACTCACTGAGACTTCAACCTAGCCCTCCAAGCTAGGACCTGACTTCACTCACCAGGGTTTCAGTCACCCGGCTTCACTCACCGGGACCCGGCTTCACTCACCGGGATTTCATCCAACCTAGCCCTTCAGGCTAGGACCTGACCCTCCAAGCAAGGGTTTTTCCACACCTAACCCTCCAGGTTAGGACTTTTCACACCTAGCCCTCCAAGCTAGGACTTTTCACACCTAACCCTCCAGGTTAGGTCTTTTCCACACCTAGCCCTCCAAGCTAGGATTTTCCACACCTAATCCTCCAGGTTAGGACTTTTCACACCTAGCCCTCCAAGCTAGGACTTTTCATACCTAACTCTCCAGGTTAGGACTTTTCCACACCTAGCCCTCCAAGCTAGGACTTTTCACACCTAACTCTCCTGGTTAGGACTTTTCCACACCTAGCCCTCCAAGCTAGGATTTCAACAAACATAGTCCCACTAGGTATGCCTAGTCCACGACCAGGACTTAATCCCAATCATAATCATCTCATCAACCTAAACTAAAATCGGTGTCAACACCAAAACAACAATCAGGGCCAGACTGCATCAACAAATATTTGAGCGTTAGACCCACCACACCACATTTTTAATATAATTTTATAACATGGTTAATAAATCATTAAAAAATTTTCATTATAAATAATATTAGGGGTTTAAAATTTTAGCCATGACGGTTATAACTATTTGGGAGAGTGTCAAATTGAAGATTTGAAGATTGTGTGTTTGATATCGTATTTTTTATATATTTTTTAAACTTGCAAAAAAAAATTTAAAAGAATTATCATCTCAAATAATTATTTTCATATCAAATATAGTTAAGGGTTAATAATTTCCTCATCAGGGTTTATTCAATTGGGAGAGCATCAAATTGAAAATCTTAGGAGAGCATCAAATTAAAAATCTTAACTTCATCATTAATAAGGATATCACAGTTGAGAAGCGTAAGTTTGAAAAGATGAAGATCATACGTTTGATCCAAGCTGATAGAGCGTGGAGATCTAAAGATCACATGGTTGACCCACATATTTTTATATAATTTTTAAGCTTGGTCAAAAAAAAATCTTTAAAAGAATTATATAATTTTTTAGCTATATCAAAAAATCTTTAAAGAATGATGTCAAATAAATATTTTCGTAACAAATAAAATTTGGGGTCATAAATTTATTGTCGATCGGGATAGCTCGTTTAGGAGAGTAAGAGATCAAAGATTTGAAAGTTTCATGATTGGTCCACATTCAGTTTATATTTTATATAAGTTTTTAACTTGATTAAAAGACTTTAAATCAAATCCATTTCAAATAAATATTTTCAAAAAATTTAGTTAGAGGTTAAGAATGTTGTCTTGCGGGGATAGCTTAGTTGGGAGAGCGGCAGACTGAAGATTTGAAGGTCACGTGTTCGATCCACGTTCACCTCATTATTCATATTCTTAAGAAATATTAAAAGAAATTTATTTTAAATAAGTATTTTCATAACAAATATAGTTAGGGATTCATAACATTGCGAATATGGGAGAGCATCACACATTTTTTATATAATTTATTTTAACAAATATTAAAACTAATTGATTTTATTAAATTACTTTAAAAATATTAAAATAAATTCATTTCAAATAAATATTTTCATTACAAAATCAATTAGGGGTTTACAAATTTACCATCGGGGATAGCTCAGTTGGGAGAATGTGAAGATTTGAGCGTTAGACCCACCACACTACATTTTTAATATAATTTTATAACATGGTTAATAAATCTTTAAAATATTTTCATAATAAATAATATTAGGGGTTTAAAATTTTAGCCATGACGGTTATAGCTATTTGGGAGAGTGTCAAATTGAAGATTTGAAAATTGTGTGTTTGATATTATATTTTTTATATATTTTTTAAACTTGCAAAAAAAAATAAAATAATTATCATCTCAAATAATTATTTTTATATCAAATATAGTTAAGGGTTAATAATTTCCACATCAGGGTTTATTCAGTTGGGAGAGCATCAAATTGAAAATCTTAGGAGAGCATCAAATTGAAAATCTTAACTTCATCATTAATAAGGATATCACAGTTGGGAAGCGTAAGTTTGAAAAGATGAAGGTCGTACGTTTGATCCAAGCTGATAGAGCGTGGAGATCTAAAGATCACATGGTTGATCCACATATTTTTATATAATTTTTAAGCTTGGTCAAAAAAAATATTTAAAAGAATTATATAATTTTTTAGCTATATCAAAAAATCTTTAATGAATGATGTCAAATAAATATTTTCGTAACAAATAAAATTCGGGGTCATAAATTTTTGTCGTCGGGATAGCTCGGTTAGGAGAGTGAGAGATTGAAGATTTAAAGTTCGTGATTGGTCCACATTCATTTATATTTTATATAATTTTTTAACTTGATTAAAAAGTCTTTAAATCAAATCATTTCAAATAAATATTTTCAAAAAAATTTGTTAGAGGTTAACAATGTTGTCTTGCAGGGATAGCTCAGTTGGGAGAGCGTCAGACTTAAGATCTGAAGGTCACGTGTTTGCTTTGCGAATATGGGAGAGCATCACACATTAATTATATAATTTTTTTATCTAATTTATTTTAACAAATATTAAAAGTAATTGATTTTATTAAATTACTTTAAAAATATTAAAATAAATTCATTTCAAATAAATATTTTCATTACAAATTCAATTAGGGGTTTACCAATTTACCATCGGGGATAGCTTAGTTGGGAGAATGTGAATATTTGAGCGTTAGACACACCACACCACATTTTTAATATAATTTTATAACATGGTTAAGAAATCTTTAAAATATTTTCATAATAAATAATATTAGGGGTTTAAAATTTTAGCCATGACGGTTATAGCTATTTGGGAGAGTGTCAAATTGAAGATTTGAAGATTGTGTGTTTGATATCGTATTTTTTATATATTTTTTAAACTTGCAAAAAAAAATTAAAAGAATTATCATCTCAAATAATTATTTTCATATCAAATATAGTTAAGGGTTAATAATTTCCGCATCAGGGTTTATTCAGTTGGGAGAGCATCAAATTGAAAATCTTAGGAGAGGATCAAATTAAAAATCTTAACTTCATCATTAATAAGGATATCACAGTTGAGAAGCATAAGTTTGAAAAGATGAAGGTCGTATGTTTGATGCAAGCTGATAGAGTGTTGAGATCTAAAGATCACATGGTTGACCCACATATTTTTATATAAATCAAAAAATCTTTAAAAGAATTATATAATTTTTAGCTATATCAAAAAATCTTTAAAGAATCATGTCAAATAAATATGTTCGTAACAAATAAAATTCGGGGTCATAAATTTGTTGTCGGTCGGGATAGCTCGGTTAGGAGAGCGAGAGATTGAAGATTTTAAAGTTGCGTGATTGATCCACATTCATTTTATATTTTATATAATTGTTTAACTTGCTAAAAAGTTTTTAAATCAAATTCATTTCAAATAAATATTTTCAAAAAATTTTGTTAGAGGTTAACAATCTTGTCTTGCGGGGATAGCTCAGTTGGGAGAGCGTCAGACTGAAGATCTGAAGGTCACGTGTTCGATCCACGTTCACCGCATTATTTATATCCTTAAGAAATATTAAAAGAAATTTATTTCAAATAAGTATTTTCATTACAAATATAGTTAGGGATTCATAACTTTGCGAATATGGGAGAGAATCACACATTTTTTATCTAATTTAAAAAAATTAAATCTATTTAATTTTATTAAATTAATTAAAAATATTTTAAAAAACCATTTTAAATAAATATTTTCATTAATAATTCAATTAGGGTTTACAAATTTGCCATCGGGGATAGCTCAGTTGCGAGAGTGTGAAGATTTGAACTACTTTAAAAATATTAAAATAAATTCATTTCAAATAAATATTTTCTTTACAAATTCAATTAGGGGTTCACAAATTTGCCTTCGGGGATAGCTCTGTCACGCCCCGAGACCCTGGAGCCGCTGATCCAATAGAAAATCGGACAGAATCTCCTCTGTCCGGCGGACAATTTACACATACACATAGATACCAATAGCACAACCACGCAGTTAAATGGCCTCAGGCCTCAAATCCATGCAGAAACAACAGATATATGACTATAACCATCGTAAAACCAAAGCACGAACTCACCTGAGCTGTCAGGGGGCAGGAACAAAGCTAAAATCCCACGAAGTCCAACATAGGACTCAAAATTACAATCCCATCGAATAAAACATAAATACATGTCCAAAACATGACAACGGAAGCAAAGTACATAATACAGGGTCCATAACCGTAAATCAACATAAAATAAAACGAAGCAGAGCTCCTCTCGAGCTGGGGACTGGCGGCTAGGGCTCTCCTGGCAGACATCAACCTGAAATTAAGGAAAATAACCAACGGTGTGAGTCCAAAGGAACTCTACGGATACCCAGAATAGATATGCATAGAAAGTTATACTAACAATAAGAGTTCCGCTAATACAGTCTCATATCAACAATAGGGAAAGACTAGTACTGAAAATACTGAGGTAGATACATACCAGAATCCATCTAACCTGAAAAGAGGGTAATAAATACCTATGGAACACCAATAGACATATAATCTCAGATAACAAGTCTCCAGTATATGCATGTCAAACAAGTGCAGAAATCAAATGCAGCAAACAATACACAATGCAAAATATGCACATGGTGCAATGACATGTGTCATCCCTGACGCCAGTCAGATCATCGTACACCTGTCATAGGCGACGTCTGAGAGGGTAGAGCTATGACAACTGTATGCACCCTGCTATCACTGCTCCTGAGTGACCGGGTGGACAAGATGCTAGCGGAGACTACGCTCCTACCCCAAGCAATGGGGGAGTCTAGCTCTCATCTCCTCGTGACTCAGTACGAGGAAGGATCCCTGGCTGCTACCACACCCGGACCCACCCTCCAAATAGTGGCAGAACGGAGCAATATAGGGCAAATGCGCACACCCTACGGTATCCACTAACCCATGAGTGGTCGTGTACGCATATCGTGTACCGGAAGACGATATGCTCAACCACAAGGGAGTCGCTGATCGCCGGCATGCAACAATGCAATGATGGTGTATGATAGGTACACATACCTCCCTCACCAAGTCCTCAGTATACTAAGTCTCAGTCTGAATCCTATAACAGGAAATACAAGTAACCTACAAGGTATACTGGCCAGAAACTACTGATCCTTCAATGTCAAATGCAAGAGAT
Organism: Boesenbergia rotunda; assembly: GCA_024364735.1. NCBI lineage: Eukaryota > Viridiplantae > Streptophyta > Magnoliopsida > Zingiberales > Zingiberaceae > Boesenbergia > Boesenbergia rotunda. Next base: position 57,530 of record JAGFNQ010003014.1, on the reverse strand, counting down.
ACATCACGATATCTAAGCATACATATAGATATGACAATACTTAAGACTGTATGGAACTAACAACATAATAACTCAGGGATAAACAACAAGTATCCAGAACAAACATAATAAACAAGGATAGCGTATAATCTTACTGCTATCTATAACAGTCTATGCATAACAACATGACAATATCAGAAAAGATAAGTCAAAAGGTACCCGCCTCCACAAAAAGAGAAGTCCGTATCAAAAGGAGATAGAACCACCCGCCAATTATGAACAGCAATAAATCCAATCAAGCTCATGTATCAGGGATGTATTTAATTAGCTATTATACAAATGATAGCTAGCTAATAAATGCCTAAGCCAAACCAAGGTTAACCTAATCATTTTCCTTTTCAGTTAATCATATCAAATTAACTGATCGATTCTTAATCAGCCCACGTAATTAAGATTTAGGTTTCGGTTAACCCCAAATACAAACCTTAAGATATATAATCTGCGAATGGACAACATAAGAGATTAAATCTAAAACTCAATGTATCATTTCGTAAGAGAGCCCCCATCTCAATTCCACAATGGTTTAAGGATCTCACTGATTTATCCACCACTTGACCTAGAATCCAATTTACACATCCAAGTGACCCTAATTTCAATAACCATAATCCTTACCTGAGCTCATGCGGTTTCCACTACAGAAATCTCCCAGCCGACAGGGTGAGCTGAAACAGGGAGGAAGAGTTGGAATTCCAGGATCTAGAGTTTCATTCACAACAGATCAAAACCGTGACTGATTCAAGAACACCTCTTTAGGAAATGGAATAGGGATCCTTACCAAGGTGTCAGCGAGACTTCCTTGCTCAGATTAGCAATTGGCCACCAAATCGGTCAGTGTCTTCTTCCCAGCAATCCCCCTATGAACCCTAGATCTGTTCCAAGGGTCGAAATCCCAATCTCAGCTTGGGCGGACCGGGGGATTCCTAATCAAACAGCCACGCTATCAAAAACGCCCTATCGTATCAATTCCGGGAAACTAATCAAGAGTCGATGGATTTGGCTTACCTCCGACCGCGAGCACCCACTCTTACTTCCAATTCCACCGATTCCTGAGCGAGGAGATGAATTCAGTGGCCGGCAATTAGGATTTCTCTGCGCTTAGGGCTCGACGTCAAGTGCGCGCGGCCGAAAAGGAAGAGGAAACGTCGACCTTGAGCTTGCCGGCTTCGGGTGGAGGAGAAGGATCGCCGGGGCGAACGAGTGGTTGAAGGCGATGGCCGTGGTCTGCGAACTAGGGCACGCAGGCGAGGGAGAAGAGAAGAGTGAGGCGCTCGGGTGTGAGTGGTCGACCGAATGGGATTAGGTTAAGGTATATAAGAGAGGGACATTTTACACTTTAGTCCAACGAATTTCAATCTAATTGCAAGACCACCCCTAGGGTTTAAGGTTATGTACTCATTAACCCTTGTAACTATTAGTTCTAATACATTTTGATCCCTAAGTTTGTGTCTGAGGACTCGGAAACCCCGGAACCTATCTGGTAACCCTCTGGAAATTTCCGGGACCTAGTCAAAAGTGTCGGATTTAACACTCTCAGTCTAGAACGAAGAAGAGGAATTAAGTGAAAGATCATCAATCTCCTCAAGAGAAGAAGAGGAAGAGGTCACCACCTCAAGGATTGAGGGGGAGGAGAGACCCACTTCCATACCGGAACAAGAGGAGGCATCTACCTCATCCAAGGTTAAAGAAGAAGTTAACCTAGCCTCTACCTCCACCAAAGCGAGGAAAAAGAAACACATTGTATGCTTTGGGTGCAACGAAAAGGGGCACTACAAGGATAAGTGCCCAAATGGTAAGAAGGAGGTACTATCTAAACCCGGGTCCATTCAATTTAAATCTAACATGAATTGTAGGAATGGAGAAGCCCAAGAAAAGAAAAAGAAGATTCGATGCTTTACGTGTGGTGAGCTGGGGCACTACCACACGAAGTGCCCAAATAGTGGGGAGCTCAAGAAAATGGAGCACTTAAGAAGATGGGAGAAAGAGGAAAGAAAGAAGAGAAGAAATCCACATCAAGGAGGGACTACAAGGGTAAGGGAGGTAATTCCTAATTCTAAGTTAAAACGCAATTCAATTTCAAGTTTCTCTATGCATGATAAAAATAGGGTTAATTATCCATCCATACATACTAGGATTAATGAAAATTGCTTAATGGTGCACAATTTCGGATTTAAATATAATGATAGGACTAGAATTAACAAGGTAGATCATAACCCTAGGAAAAGCATGCATCATGATCAACCTAGGACCTTTGTACCTAAGGAACAAGGCACTAAGCCCAAGAAGGGAAGGAATGTGCTTAGAAAGGAGGGTAGGTCTAGGAATGTCCAAAGTGGATATATGGATTCTAGGTTTAGGAACCTAGAAAGGGAAAATCAAGCTTTAAAGGAAAAGCTTGATAGGTTAGAGAAAACCCTAGAGAGATTCACTATTGGATCTAAGGGTTTAGATATGGTGTTGGGTGGCTTAAACCGCACCAATGATAGATCGGGGTTGGGATACCGATCTAAGAACTCCCATGCCAAGGGGAAGAAATATGCTAAGGTAGCATATGATTATGGCAAGAAGGGGGAGTCCAAAAATGGCAAGTGGATGTCATTTAAAGGAAAAAGAAATGACTTAACCAAGGACAAAGTGTCTAAGGTTAAGAGGGTTGTTTTTGTAGGCCAAGAGTCACTGGAGGTACACCGGTGTGACCTAGTTATGGTTGAGTCACCAAGGGAGGTGGCTAGGGCTAAGAGCTCAAGGGGGAGCACTACGAGCCTTTGGGATATATGGTGAATGGACCTTGGGAGGAGGGGTGCTCCTAGAGGTCTATATGGACCATAGAGTGTGCCAAAAGAATTGGAGACGGACTTGAGTCTCAATTCTTGGGTTTTGACACAGTGTTTTTGAGTTTCATGCATGGAAATATGACATTGGGGTCATATTGCATGAAAATTAGTTTTTGGTGTGTAATTGTCATGTAAATCAATGCTAGGGACGCATTGTGGGTTGACATGGGCAAAGACATCAAGAGGAAACCAAAACTAGGACTTTAGGTCAAGTTTTGATTGAATTTTTAGCTAGTTTTGAGTTTTGTGTCAAACTTGGAAATGGTAATAGATACATTTTGGAATGTATTTTTCCCAAGTAGGTATGAGTACCACAAACCTCTCCATAAAATTTGGAAATTTTTGGAGATTTGTGGAATTTTTGGCGTATTTCTGAATTTCGTCAGAAATGCTGAAATTTCAGACTTTCAGAGTATCAGTCGACTGCCATTTTGGCAGTCGACTGGTCAAGGCTGATTTTTGTATCAGCAGCTGGTTTGGGGTCCAAATGATGCAAAACAAGTGTATGGGGGGCTAGTACACATTGTTTATGGTCATTAGGGATTAAAATAATCGATAATTGGGATATTATTGGGTTCTTTTTGATGTTAGGCAAAGGGGGAGAAGTGTTAGATTTAAGTTGGGAAACCAAACATACCTTTGCTAGAAACCCTAGTTTTAGGGGGAGCTGAGTTTTAGGGGGAGCATGATTGCTCCATTCTTGGCATAAGGGGAACCTTGGAAAGGTTCTTAAAAGGCCTTCGAAAGTCCAATGTAAGGGGAGCTTGGTAGAAGCGTTAAAAAGCCCATTTTGGAGAAAATCCTAACTTGGAGGGTTAGGTGATGGAAATTCCTAGCTTGAAGGGCTAGGTGTAGAAAATTCTAACTTGAAGAGTTAGGTGTGAAAAGTCCTAGCTTGGAGGATTAGGTGTGAAAAAGTCCTAACTTGGATGGTTAGGTGTGGGATGCCTTGGGATAGGATCCATCCATGCATTGCATATGCATTATTTTTGCCATTAACTACTGTTTTGTTTTTCCTAACTTAAACGGATTGCCAAACATCAAAAAGGGGGAGATTGTTGGAGCAATCAGCCCCAAGATGGTCCGGAGTGACCATAGGTTTTGATGTTTGGGCAAAGGGTTTAAGTTAGGTTTACCCTTGTGTACTTATATGTGTATGTTGAGTGTGCAGGTTGTACAAGTTACACATATGGACTTGACTGGATGGCCTTAGTACGGTGAAGGGTGGCATGGAGGCAAGCTGGAGGCTTACGTGCGCATCCGAGGGACCTTGGAGAGCAGGGACGATGAGCTGATGGGCGCGGACTTCGAGGCATGCATGAAGGATGGCATGGAGGCAAGCTGGAGGCTTGCGTGCATCCGAGGGACGGGAGCCGAAGATGAAGAGGGCGCGAAAGCAACAGTCGAGGCTGCGGAGGAGGAGTCAGTCGAGTCGTGAGGGTCGAGTGCAGTGTGATTGTACTCGGGAAATCTTAGGGTTTGAGTGCGGAGTGGAATGTACTCAGGAAGGGTAACCTTAGGTGGGTGAGTAGACCAGTCGACTGGCCTGGGGCAGTCGACTGATGGAACTCACAGAAAGGTCTCAGCCTTGGGACCAGTCGACTGCCCTGGGGGCAGTCGACTAGTAGGTGGCTGGTGAGCTGGCAAATTCGAACGTTGGGAGTGTCAACGGTCGAATTTGGCTGGCACCAATCGACTGCCATGGGGGCAGTCGACTGGTAGCAAGAAATCAGCCCCGAGTCCTATTTAAAGAGGACTTCGTGGTGGCTGAGTTTCTTGACGAATCTTGCTTGGCTAAGGCAAGGTAGTAGTCTTGTGTGCTCAGGAAAGTATTTGGTGATTGTGGAGAGGTTTCTCCACCCACAAGGAGCAACACGTTCTAGCCGGAGGTTATCCGGGGATTGATCCACCGACGGATTGTTGGATTAGTCACCCGACCGGGGTGGATACCAACTAAAATCGCCGTGTTAGCATTGGTTAGTGATTTTATTATTGTTTTACTATTATTTCCGTTGTGCAAACTAACCGTGTAGGAACAAGAATTCGGCGAAACGCAATTCACCCCCCGCCCCTCTAACGTACGGGCAAACGGTCTATCGATAACAAGATACTCATATGCATCATATGAAAGTAAACATGGACTATAGATCATGAAAGAAATGGTCACTAAAACAAAGAAAAACCATCAGAATGTCATCACACATATAGTCATGGGATAGTATTCATAATCAGAATACAACAAGAAGTATCACTCCTGATCAGCGGGATCATCAGACTGCATCGGATCGAACGTTGTGTCATCGATAGGCAGGAAACTCCCCGGAGCAATGCTTCTGGATGGCGGAAAGCCAGGAAATGTCTGCTGTGGCTGATGACCATCCATCCAAGCACGCCACTCAGCAAACAACTCCCTCTGATCGACAAGTATCCCAGAAATCTCAGACCGGATCTTAGACCGAAACTCCTGCTGCCCGAGCTCCAACATGTGAAATCTGTGGTCGATCATCTGCTTGAGTTTGGCGATCTGCCATCTGAGATCTGGATCCGCCTCGTAGTCGTCCTCTGCTGCAGCGGGTGCACCCTGATGTCCAGCTAGAACCGCAGCTGCCTGAATATATGCCGCCCGTGGGAGCTCCCCCAGACCCCTCCCATCCTTCCACCTAAGGCCATGAGGATCGGCAATAATGCCAGACTTGGAAAATGCACGTCTCCCAAGTCTGCAGTCTTGCCGAACCATCGACACAGTCCTGCCCTTGGACACATCGATACCGACTGACTGGAGCCAATCAGTAATAATGTGACCAAAAGGCATGTAAACCGTGTGACGGCTGGACACACTGTAGGAGATAATAGAACTGAAAACACTCGCCAAGATATCAAAGTTAAGATGCCGATGCATCCCATATAACATCAGGCAGTGATAGAGACGAATTTCAGCGAGGGGTTTTGAAGTGATGGGTAGGATGCAGTTTGTAATGATCTTGAACAAAACATAGTTAGAGGCAGAGAGACATAGGGCAGCAAAGGTGGGGAACTCACTAGCAGCAAGCTCATCAAGCCCACCAGGTCTGGGCTGTCCGAAAAAATGCTCATAAATAGAGTCCGAAGTGACACCTTCGAATGGAAGTGGTAAAGGATCCGGAAGAGTAGGGTAGATCGGATAGAGATTTGTTGATCTACGATAGCCAAGATACTCATAAAACAGTTGATAATTGAAGTCCAGGTTCGTCTTGGCTACCCTAGTCTTACACCCCATACTTCCTTCAGTCGGTTGCAGATTATTATAAAATTCAGAGACCAGATCAATGTTTATGTTTCGTTCCATAAAAACAAGGGTTTCAAGATTGTAAAACTCAATGATCTATCTTACGGAGGGACAGTATTCATTGACAAACGACTTGTCCAATGATCGACAAGGAAGAAGTTTAAAGGTAGTATTTTGAAAAGCTTCTTCGAAGTATTTACAAGGAAATCTCGGATTAGTAGAGGGTTGAGGTCTGGAGGATGATGAAGGGGCTTTGGACTTCAAGGTGTTGGGATGTATACTGAAAGTCTTGCCTTTTGGTTAAGGATACATCTCCATTTTAAAGAGTATCAGAAATCACACAGTGCATGTTCTGTAGCGACCCCGCCTTCTCTACCTTAGACGGACCGCTACTTGTCTACTTCTTGACTCTAATGCACGACTAAAAATGCAGAACTTTCTTTTTTTTTGTATTTAATCTATCTAAGAATGAGATTCTAACTTTAATAGTCATGCATGATACAATGGCACATTACTAGCAATTCTAACCATTTAAACTCATCACACAAGGTTCTATAACATTACTAAAGCACTATGGAATATGCATGCAACTTTTCTAAGCATATTTAAAGCAATAAGACTTAATTCGAAACTAACAACATCTTGGCACATGCAATAATATTTCTAGGACTTCATAGAATGTAAATCTTACTTTTCTACCGAATTCACAAGCATTTTAAGCACAATTAGGACTTAGTCTAAAAGGGAATAATAATAAGCTCAAGAATAAGTCTAAAATGCAATGTATCCACATGTTAAACTACTCATGCCCTTGCTCATCTAGTGCATTCGCAAAAGTATGCATACTAATTGAAATGACATGGAATCTTCATTCTACAAAATTGAGCATGTAAAACTATCCGAAGCATAAATGTTTAATAAACTCCATAACACAATAACTTGGAATTTGGAAATCTTAAATATTGCATTTCAAATAAGCTAAACTGTCTCGTCCCAAGGATCTCTCCAAGGTCAGCCACCACACACACGTCACTCAGCACCGCCTCGTCGCCTTCCTTCAGAATTGCTTGTCTTTACCTTTACCTGCAGTAAGAGGAAATGCAACTAATAAGCATAAAGCTTAGCAAGTACTATCTAGCTCACAAAATCTCGAAATGTGCAGGCATGCTTTTTAAACAATATGAAATCACATGAGATACTTTTATGCTTAAAAGAAACACCAAAACATGTATAACTCAAAACATGCATACTTAAGCATTAATAAGTCTTAACTCACTTTCTCTTGGCTTAACATGAAACTTTAGCAATTCTTTAACTTTAAATCTTTCTTTAACTTTTAGAAAACTTCCTTAAACTTTAGAAAAATTTTGCTAAAGCATATACTTGAAAATAATACTCACTTGGATCCACTTAAGACGTAAGTACCATCTTATGCGCGTTTCCCTAAAAGGTTGGGGTAGCGAGCCACCAATCCTAATAGAGCAGACCTTGGTCTACCAGGGCCAAGACCTTGGAATTGGACACCTGGATTTCTTTAACGACGCCCTTGGACGCCGGGTACTGGCCTTAGAAAATAAAATACTTACTTTTTCTTATCTTGAATGCCTTGGCATTTTCACGAGCACCTTGTGTGCCCAAATCCCTAAGTCTTGACTTTTGGGGATTTCTTAAGGCCTTGGCCTTTTCTTTTCTTATCTTCATCTTCTCTTTTCTTTTCTCATAAATTTTCTTGGACCCCAACCTCATTTACGAACAACTATTAGTACACATTAACACATTAATATACTCTAATAGCGACCTTTACGAGCTCAACTATGTCATCTCTAAAAAGTCTGCTCTCAAAAATAAAGATAACTCGTACATAGATAAATTATATAACTGCTTACAATAAAACGTTCTTACTTTGTAAATCTAGCTACACAAGCTAATAAACTAAGCTGAAGAACAACATAATAATTGCATGCAAAATCAAAAACAAAAGGGAAATTTCATTTTTAACTTTCTAACGGGGAAATTGCGGAAATCCGCCTCTTACTGCAGGTGAGCAGTACTTACCTTGATTTCTTGGACTTACAACCAAAATTAGACGACTAGGTCTCGGGTGAAACTTGAGATCTCTACGAACCGTCCGCGCCTACGTGTTCTTCTCGTCGAGACGAACGAAACGCTCCGACTCCTTGCTTTTCCTTGGCCGGCGCCCCTTAGGAGAGGAGAGGAGGAAAGAAAACCTAGGTTCCCTTTTGTTTTCGCCGCCCCTCCCTCGCCCCCTTCTCGCACGCAGCCGAAAATTCTCCTCCAAGGGTTTCACGCGACTTAAGCGGGGTTTAAATACCTCTTCATGAAAAAACGTAACTACTCTATAAATTTATTTCTCTCCACCTTTTGTTGTGCTTGATACCCTAGCCCAGCCGGTCACTTGCGCACCCTTAAGGGCTTGCTCCTCCTGTGGTCGCGAGTTCGAACCCCCCTGCTGCCCATTAATAGTATTTTTTAAAAATACTAAACGAACTCGGAAAATTCCATAAAAATATTCTAAAAATTCCTAAAAATATCTAGAATATTTCTAAAACATTTTTAAATAGTTCTAAGGACTTAAAATGGAAATTTTGGGGCGTTACATGTTCGGGTTTATGTTTATATTGGTATGCGCACTAAACGTCTAATGCTTGACATTGAAGATAACATGGTGCGTGGTGTCGCATAGAAGATCATGTTATAAGGTGCCTTGTCGAAGCATAAGTAAGAGGCTCACAATCGAGATGGAATTGGACAAACCAATCGGAATGGTTGTAGTGTAATCAGGTGTGGTTTATCTTAACCATAGGATTACACTAGTGTACTTTGTGTACATTGAGTAGGACCGAAAGAGAGGTCATCCAATTTTTGTACTGACCTAGTAAATTAGATTAGACCTCGGATGCTATTATAGAGTACGATCTCTGAATCCCGAAATAATGGCGGGCATATATTATTAACTATTGTTTCTTTAATTTACCAATGGACGAGATCTATTCTGCTAGATTGATAGACCCGGTAAGTTGGGAAATAATATTAATAATATGATATATTGTTGAATTATTGACGGAATCCGTATCCTGGAGAGTCAGGGTGATGATGCCCCCTTGGTGAGCTCAAGAGGATCGTCATGCCAAATCTTGCAAGTGGACTATGGTCCGGCATACCGAAAAGGTTGAGTGGTACTAACCAAGGATCAAGAAGATAATTAATTTGATTATCAGTAAATTGAATTAATTATCGGGCATACGATATCTTAAACACGGGGAGATGGACGACTTGTAATAGGTGGAGCCCATATGTAAATATGAGGGTTGGTGAGGAAGTACAATGGAATCCTTTAGTGGAATGAATCTCCATTTAATGGATCGGGTTTGGATCCATTAAAGGGCCAAGAACCAACTCCTTCTCATAGTCCCTATCCTAGCCCAATAAAGCCGCATTAGAGTCATGATAAAAAGGTCGGATTAATTAAGGAATTAATTTCGAATTAATTAGTAATTTCGAAATTAATTAAAGAATTAATCAAAGGATTAATAAAAGAATTAATTTGGGATTAATCAATCTCGAAATTAATTAAGGAATTAATCAAAGAATAATTATGGAATTATTCTATATATAAAAATTTGGATAGAATAAAGGAATTAATCATGAGATTAATTTTGGAATTATTCTATATAAATTTTATAGGAATCAATCCAAGTTTAATTGGAAATTTTTTCAAATTAAACTAACTAATCCTCCCTATATAAACCCAACCCCTCTCCCTCTCACCAAGGAATCCCTCCTCTCCTCCCTCAACTCTTGGGCGCCGGCAGTGCAAGCAAGAAGAGGACAACCTCCTCTTCTTCTTCGCTTGGTTTCTTCTCATCCTAAAGGTCGCATTCGGTCACGAAGCAAGGGAGGAGTTGCCTCTTCTTCTTGGTGGCTCGCGGCGAGGAGGGTGGAAGAAGAAAGGAAGGCGCGTAGGGAGGGGTGCGCCGGTGGTGGAGGAGAAGAGAACTCTTGGTTCTCGATTTCTTCTCTTCTCTTCTTCGGTTCATCTTGCTGTGGACGTACACAAGGTAAAGGAGAAGCCTCCCTCTCCTTTTGTGGCGCGCGGGAGCAAGGAGGAAGAAGGGTAAAGGCCCCGACGAGGTTAAGTTTCCCTTTTGGTGTTTGTCGCCGGAAAAGGGATATTAAGAGAGGTTTTCTTCCTTTGTGGTGTTTCTACCATGGGTAAGGAAGAAGGTAAAGAGGTTGGTGTGGTGGTGGTGAAGGAGAGGAACCCATCCTCTCGACTTCACCTTGTTTCTCCTTGAAGGGGCGCCGGTTGGAGAAGCAAAACCCTAGGCCTAGGGTTTTGTCTCTTGGCGCAAGGGAAGGAGAAGAAGGAGGATTGATTCAAAGGCCTTGGTGACTTCACGACTTGGGAGAGCGTTGCCCATACGACGTCCAAGTGGGCTGGGTCATAGGATAGAAGACTGCGAGGTAAACGGCGAGGTATAATTCTCCCGGGCTCAGTTTTCATTATGCTATGTTCTATTGTGCTATCATGCTTTGCCTTGTCATTTCATGTGTGTTTAATTATTATTTAGACTTGAAATCTTAGATAATAATAATTAACTGGACCCCGAAGATAAACACAAAAATCGGCGGTCCAAATCGTCTTCTTTTCCGCGGTTAGTTAATCTAGAAAGTTACAAAGCCTTTGTGGCTAAGTTGTGACTTGGATTAACTAACACGACGACGAATCGGTCGTTATAGGGACGGTTCTCTATTTGGATTAAATTTTTAATCCGTGACTATAGAAAGGTCTCTCGGATACGACCACGTGGTTGTCTTGGAAACCGCCAAGGATAACCAACACGAGGTTCCCTCAGCAGGGGCCTTACCCTTGGAAGATTTTCTAAAGGTTGGAAATAGGTCACGGTAAGGTCACGGATTGATCACAGCAGGTCACGGCACACAAATTGAATAGATCAGTGAGGTGAAGGGCACGGCAACCACACAACCAAAATACCAATATGAGTAGGATTTGTGGTTAAGGGCACGACACAAAAACAACCATGGGTATGGTTGAAGGTCACGCACAAAACAACAACAAAAATAGTTTGGTAAGCCCCAAAATAACACATGATTACTACAAATGAGAAGAAGTTGAGATGAGTCAAGAACATTACTTGGGTGCCATTGTCGTTGATAGGAGAAGAACTTGACAGCTTGAGGAAGAACTTGACAGAAACTCACCGAGAAGCTGGAAAGACAGAAATCGATGGAGAAGAAGAAGAAGAAAGGGCTGCTGTGAGGGAGAGGGTCGGCGGCTATGAGGAAGAGGGCTAGGGTTGGAGGTTTATGGGAGAAGAGTGATTTAATGAGTTGGTGGACCGATCACCAACCAAATTCAATGTTGCTGATCAGATCGACCGTCCGATTCAAGGGTACCCAGACCGATCAGGAGACCTCCTGATCGGTCAGATTGTGTCCTGATCGGTCATCATGACCGATCAGAGAGGCCTGATCGGTCCTTCGACTGATCAGGAGACGTCCTGATCGGTCTCTGTGGCCGATCAGGGAGGTCCCTAATCGGTCTACGGACCGATCAGGGAACCGAATAGAAAGTTTTTGATAGCTTTCTGATCGGTCTGTGGACCGATCAGACGAACCCCTGATCGGTCATCATGACCGATCAGAGTGATTCTGATCGATCTGTGGACTGATCAGGTTTGGTCCATCAGGATTTTGATCAGATGATCTTGACCATTCTGCTGACCGATCAGGTATAGCCTGATCGATCAAAGTGATCGATCAGGGAGAGTCCTGATCGGTCGATGGACCGATCAGGGAGAGTCCTGATCGATCGATGGACCGATCAGGGAGAGTCCTGATCGATCGATGGACCTATCAGGATCGATACAGAAGACTTTTCTGAGTAGAAACCATAATCTGAGGTGATTCCTGATCGGTCTACGGACCGATCAGATTTCAGAGGAGTGTCTGAAAACCCTGATACACTCGTTTCAAACACCCCTTTCAGATTCTAAAACAGTCAGATTTAATTCTTTTGTTCTGAACAGGGGTTCTCTTGACCAAAATGTATATCCCCACATCTCATCAATCACGAAAAGATCGTATTCTTATGGATTAAAATCCTTAAAATTCTTAAACACAGACATGTATCAGATTTGAATAGGTTTGTATCAACCACCAAAGCTCCAATCAATTTTACTTGATTGGAATGTCCAAGTATGTTCTTGGAACCAAATACACATGTATTATGCATTGGTTTTCCCCATACTTGGTCAAATTAATGATTTTTGTCTCTTCAACCTCATTACTCAAGGGATGAATGAACATTTTGAGTAATTAGGTTGATCCTAATATCTCATCCCATTTCTAGCAATCAAAAATATTTTGTTAACCCTTATAGATTGTGTGAGATGTCCCCAAGTTGCCCAACAATTCGAAATGATCATAAAGGGTTTTTACAATCCTATTGAGCACGACACATTCCCAACTCCCTCCTTAAGAAACTAAATTCATTTTCAGGGAGTCGTTTAGTGAAAATGTCAGCTAGATTCGATTTTGACTCCACATGTGAGAGTACAATATCTCCACTAGCAACATGATCCCTAATGAAGTGGTGACGCACTTCAATGTGTTTGGTCCTTGAATGATGGACTGGATTTTTAGTAAGGTTTATTATGCTTATGTTGTCACACAACACTTACACACCCTTGTAAGATAATCCATAGTCCTCTAATGTGTGTATCATCCACAACAATTGTGATACACTCTCGCCCATGGCGATATACTCCACCTCGGTCATGGAGAGAGCAACACAATGTTGCTTCCGACTTCACCAACTTACTAAAGATGACCCTAAAAATTGGCAACCCCCACTTGTGCTTTTCCGATCCAACTTTCACCCAGCATAGTCGGAATCGGTATAGCCTATCAAATCAAACGACTATGTATGGGGGTACCAAAGATCGACTCCAATTGTGCCCTTAAGGTATCTCAAAATTCTCTTAACATCAATTAAATGAGATTCCTTGGCACAGACTTGGTATCTAGCGTGCATACCCACAACAAAAAGGATATCCGGGCGACTAGCTGTGAGGTAGAGCAAACTACCTATCATACTCCTATATTGGGTTAAGTCAACGGGCTTCCCACTCTCATCATTGTCTGACCTCGTGTTAGTCGTCATGGGAGTGGTTACCTCCTTAGAGTCACTCATGTTGAATTTTTTGAGCATCTCTTCAGTGTATTTAGATTGATGCACATGGATTCCATCTCGAGTTTGTTTAATTTCAAGTCCAAGAAAGAAAGTCAATTCTCCCACTAGACTCATCTCAAACTCACTCTCCATGTGTCCAATAAACTCATTCAAATAACCCTTGTTGTTGGAGCCACAAATTATGTCATCGACATATACTTAGGCTACAAATATATTGTCACCATCTCTACGTAGAAATAGTGTAGGATCTATTTGTCCTCTAACGAAGCCTTTTTCAATTAAAAATGTCGACAACCGCTCATACCAAGCCCGAGGTGCTTGTTTTAGGCCGTAAAGAGCCTTCTTGAGCTTAAACACGTGGTTTGGAAATTCGAAATTTTCAAACCCCGGTGGTTGTTCAACATAGACCTCTTCTCTAATGAAATCATTTAAGAAGACCGATTTAACATCCATTTGATAGAGTTTGAAACCTCTATGTGCTGCAAATGCTAGCATCAACCGAATGGATTCTAATCGTGCCACGAGAGCATGGGTCTCATCGTAATCAAGGCCTTCAACTTGACTATAGCCCTTGGCTACTAAGCGTGCCTTGTTTCTTATGATTTCTCCCTTATGGTTCAATTTATTCTAAAGCTGAATTAGCAGAATTAATTGCTTACCTATCCAGTAACTTGGCGAAAGCTAAAATCCGAGTCGAGTCCCTCCGACAGGAAGTAAAACTCCTGAAAGAGGGAGCTGTCTCTAGATCTTTGACTGAGAAGGTTCGAGAAGGAACCCCTGCTCAAGTTGAAAAGCTTGAGAAAGAGAACTCCTCCTTGAAATCTCAAGTCAAGGACCTTAGAGCAGCTTTAGAATGATTCACTTCGGGTTCCAAGGGTCTTGACATGATCCTTGGAAAACAGAAGTCTGTTCTAAATCGATCCGGGTTAGGGTATCGAACCAAGGCTAGACAAAGGTCATACTATGCTGTATTGAACCAATCTAGACCCAAAGTTCAGGCTTGGGTACCCAAACTTTGCCTGAACAACCAAGCTGGACCAAATCAGTATTGGATCCCCAAGGACAAGATTCATATCTTGCCTAATCACAGCTTTAGTCCAAGGGGAGCCAACTTAAAAATAATTTTTATAGTTAGATAAATTCTTTTCTTATTTTAAAATTGCATGCTTGTTTGTTTATTTATTTTTTGCAATTTACCATGCTTAGACCTAGGACTGGTTAGACTAAGGACTAAAACGATTAACTGAAATTTGAATAACATAGTATTGGGTGGAGGTGAGATGATAGTACGTTTGGGAAGCCATTTTGGCGGAACTAGCCGAAGCTACCGATCCAAGACCCAAACTAGTTAGACCAAAATCTTTCAAGGAGTAACTTGAAGATGGATTTTCAATAAAAGGCTTTGTCAAGGAAAGGGTTGATGATCCAATAAGGCTACGGCCAAAGAAGGCCTAGTGCCTCGCCAAGACCTGGAAGCCGATTATTGAAAACCAAATTCACTTTGCTATTGTCAGATTTGAATCTAACACAGATTTCAATTAATCTTAGATTCAACCATTTTTTCCAAACTTAAAGCATAATTTTTTGTTTTTAAAATTAATTCAACTTTTCAAAATTAATCATGGTTTTTCAAAATAAAATTATTACCTCTATTAAAACTGTCTCACAAAACTCATAAGGTTAAACGTGATTGATAACTATAGACTGGGTGAGATGGTTAGGATCTAATTCAAATTCATCTGTTTTTGTACTGAATCATGCAAATTAGAGCTTAACTGACCTAATTGTTAGTTAGTCAAAAGAGTCAAACCGGGTCAAAATAGTCAAATCTGGTCAAACTGGTCAATGGTCAAACTGGTCAATAGTCAAACTGTTGTCAAATCAGGCGCCCGTGACCTGTCGGGCGCCCCAAACTTTCCCTTCAACCGAGACAGCAAAAGCTGTCAACCCTACCCATCAGACCCAGGCGCCCATGACCTATCGAGCGCCTAAGTCTTTCTCTTCATCCAAGGCAATCAAGTCTGCCAAAAAGTTGCAGTCTGACCCGGGCGCCCGTGATGTTACGGGCGCCCCAATGAACTCGGGTGCCCGAGACCTCCCGGGCGCTCCAATGAAC
This sequence comes from Boesenbergia rotunda, assembly GCA_024364735.1. Classification (NCBI taxonomy): domain Eukaryota; kingdom Viridiplantae; phylum Streptophyta; class Magnoliopsida; order Zingiberales; family Zingiberaceae; genus Boesenbergia; species Boesenbergia rotunda. The sequence goes on along the minus strand of JAGFNQ010003014.1, from coordinate 42,042 downwards.
TCTGGTGCCCGAGACCTCCCGGGCACCCGGCCAACCCCTATATAAGGCCACCGAGTCTCCCCTCATTTGCCACACCAAAATCAAAACTTTCTTTCACTCCTCTTCTTCCCAAGGCGCCCGGACCTCCTTACTAGTCTTCAAAAGCTTGACTTCAAAAATGTCGCCCCGGTATCAATCTTTTATGCATTCTTTTTGCAATTTCATATTCTTACTTATTAAATGCATCATTGCAATTTTATTTTCTTTAAATATCTAGAAAACGCCGCGTCTCCCAACCCAACCCCGTGGCCGAACCTAGCCCCGACCCGAGGTTTCCCAACCTAGAATTATTCAACAAATTTGCCCAAACAACTTATAAGCCTATAAAGACCAGTTTTCTAAATAGGCAATTTTTTACCCAATCCTGTCCCTTAGCGATGGACGCTATCAACTTTTATCAACTAGACCACCTAGTTTTCTATACACATCCGGTAAACTCAACCTTGTGTGCAGAGTTTTACAACAACCTTGTTAAGATTGATGACCTACTCTACTCTACCACCGTTCAAGGCACTCCCCTAACCATTTCTCCTATTCTGTTCAATCGGTTTCTCGGACTACGACCTTCGCAATCGACCTTTTCTTGTTATCCTCCGACCGACCTGCCCTTCGTACCCCCCTATTCGCACATTACTTTAGGTACTCTTTACTCGTACTTCTTTGTAGATGTGCGAAATCCGTTGGCTCGGCGATTTCAGTCGGTTGACCTCCGAGTCCAGGACTATGCCCTCTATCGAGTCATAGTTTGATGTGTTCTCCCACTTACCACTCGAGACGTCGCGACCATGCGACCATTTCACACCTTCTTACTCTATGCCATGATTCATCAGCTTGATATCGACATAGGTCTCCACATCTTCCGTACCATCATTTATGGCTCGAGCGTATCCACACACGATCGAGTTCGTACGCCCTACTACCACATCATCGCCTCCCTTCTTCACCACCACGATCGTGACATCACTGCCGGAGAGATTATTTCGATGACCGAGTTTGACGAGATAGGGATTAGAAAATTTTCTTTAGCGGGAATAGATGTCTTGGCCACGGGGGTCCTAGCGTGGAGACGGGAGAGAGCCAGACGACAGGACGACTCCGACGAGGAGGTGGAGGTAGACGTAGCTGATCTCATAGCCGAGATCAACGAGCAGTTACAGGAGCCTCCCCCACCGACTACCGACCAGCGCATCACATCATTGCAGACGGAGTTACACAGTCTCAAGGAGGAGGTCGAGGCCTATCACATCGAGCAGATGGACGCCATACGAGCCAATCAAGAAACGAGCGACGCATGATACAATGAGATGATGTCGCTGTTTCGATCCTAGCAACCCAGCCCATCCTCTTAGTTTAGATTGACATTTTCAGCCTACTCTAGTGTAGTGTGAACTATTTGACTTGTATTTGACTTGTACTTGACTGGCACTTGACTTTAGTTTGATTTCTCTGGTCCTACTATTGACCAGATAAATCTTATGCATTTATCTCAGTGAATACTTGTCATTTCAATTAGCATGCTTAGTCAATTGTGATGTTATGCTTGGTAGAATATGACTGCTCTACTTATGCTTCTTTTAAAAAAAATGTTTTATTTCTTATCTTATTTTATTTGAAAAATCATTTTTTATGTTTATTATTTTTTTATTTTAAATGATTTTCCAACTTAGTTCTTTTTCAAAACTTATCCCCTTCAAAACTAGGGATTTTTCGCAAATGGACTTAACCTAGGCCCTAACCCTAGAACTGCATGCACCTATAGATCTAGAAGCCAGCATCTCACAAGCACCTTAGGGTACTTTTGATTGATAATCTAGACTGGGTTGAGATGCTTAGGTCTATGCCTTGATTCAAGATGCTTTAAGTCAGTGCATCTGCAGTAATTAGGGCGATAAATACCAATTAAATAGTAATCAGGTTAAGTGTCAAGCTTAGAAAATCTAACTTGAGCAGATCACTTAACTTGACTAACCCTAGCGAAAGCTACTATTTATAACAGTTAGTAAGTAGCTAACTGGGTTAGACAGGAGCCGAAAGAGAAAATTTAAATTGATTTGGTCCAGGTTATACTTAGAATTGGTTTAGTACAACACCATACTTTTATTACTCAGTTTTTTGCTATATTTTTTTGTATATGGTAAAGGGGGAGAGATTGGAAAGGAGAGAAAAGAAGGTTTTAAAATTTAAAATTTTAAAACCTATTAAATTTTTTTTCAAAACTTTTATCTCCTTTTTCAAAAAGTAAAGTAATTCAAAATCACTTTGGAAAATTTTCTAAGTGTTATAAATTCAAAATTTTGCTTGAAAATTTTTCTAAGTATTAAAAATTTTCTAAGTGTTAAAACTTCAAAAGCAGTTTAGAAAATTCTTTTAAGTACTTAACTCAAATTGTTTTGAAAATTCTTTTAAGTACTTAACTCAAAATTGTTTTCAAAATATTCTAAGTACTTACTCTAAATTTTTTTCTGGTGCAAAATTTTCTAAGTATTAATTTCAAAATTCTCTTGAAAATTTTCTAAGTGCTAAAGCTAAATGTGTTGAAAAATTTTCTAAGTGCCCAACTCAAAATATTTTTGGAAAATTTTTCTAACTTAAAAATCCCATTTTGAAAATTTTTTAAGTATTGAAAACCTGAAAAACTTTTCAATTTTAGAAACAAAGACTTAGAAACTTTTTCAAAAACCCCACGAATGTTTGAAAAAACTCAGGGGGAGATTTCTTCCAGGGGGAGGAAATTAAAACTGGTACTTTACCTTTTTGTTTAACTTAACTTATTGAACCGGGTTGTCATAAATCAAAAAGGGAGAGATTGTTGGTGCAGGCAGCACCTAAGTCAAACCTGAGTTTTGATAATGGCAAAGGGTTCAGAAGTTAAGATGTTATTGTGTTCTAAACTTGTTCACCGAGTGTGCAGGAAGAAGTCCTAGGTACACTAGGCAAGAAGTCCTGGCAAAGGCTGGGCAAAGAAGTCCTGGTTAAGGACTGGGCAAGAAGACCTGACCGGAAGTCGGGCAAAGAAGTCCTGGTCGAGGACTGGGCACGAAATCCTGGCAAGGGGCTGGGCACTGAAGACCTGACCGAAAGTTGGGCACGAAGACCTGGTCAGGTGGATCGGGCAAAAGTCTAACCGGAGGAGCCGGTTGGCAAAAGGTAAACTCTCCTGAGAGGAGTAGGTGAGGACGTGTTCCCCGTCAAGGGAACAGTAGGCGTCGGTTCGACCTAGGGCTCCATTTGGGAGACCCGAAGTCAGAACCAAGACAGCTACGGCTGTAATTATTACTTATTATGTTTTTGGGACTAACCTTAGTTGCAGGGTCGAAGGACTGATCATCTGCAAGTGAATGTGCTTCACTGGGCCTAGGCGCCCGAATGGAGTCTGGCGCCCGTAAGGATACGGGTGCCCAAGAGTGAAGGAAAAATCAAAAACATAGCTGTGAAGCCACTGAACCAAGGCGGATCAGGCGCCTGTGAGGTCGCGGGCGCCCCCATCAGCTCAAGCGCCCAAGTGGGAAGGATAAGCGCTGACCGAGCCCGTGGATAAGGATTCACAGATCGGAGGGCACGTTTCAGGTGCCCCCAACCTATCAGGTGCCCAATTGAGTGTTGGGGCAATCTGTGGTCCGGAGTGACCAAGTGTTTTGATGTTTGTGCAAAGGGTTTAAGTTAGGTTTATCCTTGTGTTCTTATATGTGTATGTTGAGTGTGCAGGTTGTACAGGTACACATATGGACTTGACTAGATGGCCTCGATACGGTGAAGGGTGGCATGGAGACAAGCCTTGGCCTTGTGTGCGCACTTGAGGGACCTTGGAGAGCAGGGATGATGTGCTGATGGGCGCGGACTTCAAGGCATGCGTGAAGGATGGCATGAAGGCAAGATGGAGGCTTGCGTGTATCCGAGGGATGGAAGCTGAAGATGAAGAGGGCGCGAAGGCAACAGTCGAGGCTGCGGAGGAGGAGTCAGTCGAGTCGTGAGGGTATGAGTGTTGTGTGATTGTACTCGGGAAATCCTAGGGTTTGAGTGCCGAGTGAAATGTACTCAGGAAGGGTAACCTTAGGTGGGTGAGTAGACCAGTCAACTGGCCTGGGGCAGTCAACTGAGGGAACTCACAGAAGGGATCTGGCCAGGGACCAGGGGCAGTCGACTGGTAGGTGGCTGGTGAGTTGGCTGAGAATTCGAACTTTGGGGTGCAACGGTCGAATTTTAGTGGCACCAGTCGACTGCCCCAATGCCCTTGGGGCAGTCAACTGGTAGCGAGGGTTTCAGCCCGAGTCCTATTTAAAGAGGACTTCGTGGTGGCTAAGATTTTTTACGAAACAAGCTTGGTTAAGGCTTGTTAGTAGTCTCTAGAGTCCAGATCGTGTCAAGGTGCTGTGGCGAGGTTTCTCCACCCACAAGGAGCGACGAGGGCTAGCCGGAGGTTATTCGGGGAGTGATCCACCGACGGATTCATGGATTAGTCACCCGTCCGGGGTCGATACCAAGTAAATCTGGTTGTTAGCATTGTTCATATTTCCTTTGCATATTATTGTTTCCGCTGCGCTAACGACTTTGTAGAGAAACGACCGAAAAAGTGCTATTCACCCCCACTCTAGCACGCCAAGACGATCCATCAGTTGGTATTAGAGCGAGGACCGCTCTTGATCGGACTAACCGCCGAGGGAGCACACGCTAGAGGAAGAAGAAATGATGGAAGACAAATTTGGTGAAGATATCTACATTCCACCGCCCTACGACCATGAGGACGGCTATTGGAAAGCAAGGATGGAGACTTGGCTTAGCATGGATTGGGCGTGTAGGATAGCCATAAAAGAGTCGTTCGAAGTTCCAAAGGACAAGCATGGGAAGAGGCTTCGTCCTAGATATTGGGACAAGGAACAACACGAGCAATCTATGGTAAACGAAAAGGTAATTGGTATATTGATAAATCTTTTGCCTAACAATGTTTTGAGTGTTGTAGGTAAATATGAAAATGCATGTGAATTATGGGATAAATTGAAAAGATATCATGAGACTCCTACATAAACTCAAGAGCCTAAGGAGAAAAGCCCCATGATTCAAGAAGAGGAGAGAATTGAGTTATCTATATCCCCAAGTGAAGTGGAATAAGAGAGTGAGAGATCTTCAATCTCCTCAAGAGAAGAAGAGGAAGAGGTCTCCACCTCAAGGATTGAGGGGGAGGAGAGACCTTCATCTATAACGAAACAAGAGGAAGTATCCACATCATCCGAGGTTGAAAAAGAAGTCAACCTAGCCTCCACCTCCACCAAAGCCAAGAGAAAGGAACACATCACATGCTTTGGTTGCAACGAAAAGGGGCACTATAAGGACAAGTGCCCGAAAGGTAAAAAGGAGGTAAGATCTAAATCTATTTCAAATTCTTTTAAATATAATCTGGGTTGTAGGATTGGAGAAGTTCAAGAGAAGAGGAAGAAAATCCGTTGCATCACATGTGGAGAGTTAGGGCACTACCACACCAAGTGTCCAAGGAAGAAAGAGCTCAAGAAAATGGGACACTTGAGGAGTTGGGAGAAAGAAGAAAGGAGGAAGCGAAGCTCACAACAAGGAGGGACTACAAGGGTAAGGGAGGTAATCCCTAATCTTAAATTTAAATGTAATTCAAATTTGAATTCCTCCTTGCATGATAAAAATAGAATTAATCATTCATCCATGCATGCTAAAATTAATGAGAAATGTTTGATGGTGCACAATTTTGGATTTAGATACAATGATAGGACTAAGGTTAACAAGGTAGGTTAAAATCCTAGGAAGAACATTCATCATGAAAAATTCAAGACCTCTAGACCTAAGCATCAAGGTAAAAATCCCAAGAAGGGGAGGGATGTGCCTCGAAAGGAGAGTAGGTCTAGGAATGTCCAAAGTGGACGTATGGATTCTAGGTTTAGGAACCTAGAAAGGGAAAATCAAGCTTTAAGGGAAAAGCTTGATAGGTTAGAGAAACCCCTAGAGAGATTCACTATTGGATCTAAGGGTTTAGATATAGTGTTGGGTGGTTTAAACCACACCAATAATAGATCGGGATTGGGATACCGGTCTAAGAACTCCCATGCCAAGGGAAAGAAATATGCTAGGGTAGCATATGATTATGGCAAGAAGGGGGGTCCAAAAATGGCAAAAGGGTGTCATTTAAAGGAAAAAAGAAATGATTTAACCAAGGACAAGGTGTCTAAGGTTAAGAGGGTTGAGTTTATAGGCCAAAAGTCACCGGAGGTACACCGGTGTGGTCTAGTGTTTGTTAAGTCACCTAGGGAGGTGGCTAAGGCTCAGAGCTCAAGGGGGAGGTCTAGGAGTCTTTGGGGTCCATGGTAAATGGATCTCAAGAGTTTTTCTCCGAAGAAATTAGGTGAATTATGCCAAAAAGGGTTGGAAGACTTGGGTAAGTCTTAATCCTAGGTTGTGGCACATTAAAAGGGAATCTAGGGAGAAAAAGATGAAAATGAGGTTATAATTGACAATATTAGGTTTTAATGGGCAAATATCATGGAATTCACTGGTAGAAATGAATTGTGACCAAGTATTAGAAGATACATCAAGGAAAAATCACAATTAGAACTTTTGGGATGAGTCTCAATTATACAATTTAGGATAAGTTGAGTTTCGTGCCAATCTTGGGATCCGGAGTACATTTGTTTGGAAACGTATTTTTCCCAAGAAGACATTGGCCCCACAAATATCTCCACGAAATTTCATAATTTTTGGAGATTTGTAGAATTATTTAGGGATTACTGAAATTGGACTGAAAACCTGAAAATCAGGTATCAATCGACTGCCCTAGGGGCAGTCGACTGGTCTCAGCTCAGAAACATTCTGTGAGTTTTGGGAGTCGACTGCCTTAGGGGCAGTCGACTGGTCTGTAGGCTGAAATGGAAATAGGTATATTGGGCAATCAAAATTGCAAATTTGGATTATAGGATATGACTGTGGATTAAAAGTCTTGATTATGATCTCATATTCCTTAAATAAAGTGTTATCCCATGAATTAATAAGGCTTTATTGATATTAAAGGAGGATTGATAAGAGATAAGAAGGAGATTTCTTTTTATTTTGAGGATATTAAAAGGAAAGAGTTAAGGATAAATTTCTTGTGTAAATTGATGATGGTTAGAATCAGCAAACACAAGGAATCATAAATTGAGGTCAAAATTGATACAAAGTGTCCATCGTTAAGGAAATTAGAGGATTGAACCAAAGTCAAGCACATTTGATAATCTTAATCAAATCATATTTTTCTAGGATAGGGCATATCCTAGCAAATGTGCTTGCAAACTCTTAGGACTGTTTAAGGGGTATGTTGAGTTCTTTTTTGCATTAGGGATAAGGTTGCTTGGGGGGCAATCCTTTAATGGTGGCCAAGGGAGAAGAACTTGGTTGTTAGGTTGGGTAGAACCTAACTTGGTGTTAAGGTGTTAAGTTGGGTAGAACTTCACCTTGGAAAATGGAAGTTGGGAGAAGACATAGGTTAAGGGGGAGGTTGCCTCCTTGTTTGCCTTAATTTTCATGAAATTTTTGGGTTTTGTGTCCAACTTGGGAATCATGATAGATACATGGTGAAATGTATTTTTCCCAAGTAGGTATGAGTACCACAAAGTTCTCCACCAAATTTGGGAATTTTTAGAGAATTGTAGAATTTCTGGCGCATTTCTGAATTTGGCTAGAAAAGTCTGATATTCATAGTATCAGTCGACTGCCAACAGGGGCAGTCGACTAGTCAGGGCTGGTGTGGGTATCTAGCAGCTGACTTGGGGTTTAATGATGGAAAACAAGTGTATGGAAGGCTCGTACACAATGTTTATAATCATTAGGGATTCAAAGAACCAATAATTGGGATATTATTGGGGTCTTTTTGATGTTAGGCAAAGGGGGAGAAGTTTGAGTTTAAGTTGGGAAACCAAACATACCTTTGTAAGAAACCCTAGGTTTAGGGGGAGTTGAGATTAAGGGGGAGCATGGTTGCTCCATTCTTGGCGTAAGGGGAACCTTGGAGAGGTTATTAAAAAACCTTTGTAAGTCCAATGTAGGGGGAGCTTGGGAAAAGCTTTAAAAAGCCCGTTTTGGTGAAAAGTCCTAGCTTGGAGGGCTAGGTGTGGAAAAGTCCTAATTTGGAGGGTTAGGTGTGGGATACCTTGGGATAAGATCCATTTTTGCATTGCATATGCATTTGTTTAGCATGGTTTTTGCTATTGACTACTATCTTGTTTCCCTAACTTAAACATATTGTCAAACATCAAAAAGGAGGAGATTGTTGAGGCAATCTGTGGTCCGGAGTGACCAAGTGTTTTGATGTTTGGGCAAAGGGTTTAAGTTAGGTTTACCCTTGTGTTCTTATATGTGTATGTTGAGTGTGCAGGTTGTACAGGTACACATATGGACTTGACTGGACGGCCTCGGTACGGTGAAGGGTGGCATGGAGACAAGTCTTGGGCTAGTGTGCGCACTTGAGGGACCTTGGAGAGCAGGGACAATGAGCTGATGGGTGCAGACTTCGAGGCATGCGTGAAGGATGGCATGAAGGCAAGCTGGAGGCTTGCGTGTATCCGAGGGACGGAAGCCGAAGATGAAGAGGGCGCGAAGGCAACAATCGAGGCTGCGGAGGAGAAGTCAGTCGAGTCGTGAGGGTATGAGTGCTGTGTGATTGTACTCGGGAAATCCTAGGGTTTGAGTGCCGAGTGAAATGTACTCAGGAAGGGTAACCTTAGGTGGGTGAGTAGACCAGTCGACTGGCCTGGGGGCAGTCGACTGAGGGAACTCACAGAAGGGATCTGGCCGGGGACCAGTCGACTGCCCTGGGGCAGTCGACTGGTAGGTGGCTGGTGAGTTGGCTGAGAATTCGAACGTTGAGGTGCAACGGTCGAATTTCAATTGCACCAGTCGACTGCCCTTGGGGCAGTCGACTGGAGTGAGGGTTTCAGCCCGAGTCCTATTTAAAGAGGACTTCGTGGTGGCTGAGATTCTTGACGAAACAAGCTTGGTTAAGGCTTGTTAGTAGTCTCTAGAGTCCAGATCGTGTCAAGGTGCTGTGGCGAGGTTTCTCCACCCACAAGGAGCGACGAGGGCTAGCCGGAGGTTACCCGGGGAGTGATCCACTGACGGATTCTTAGATTAGTCACCCGTCCGAGGTAGATACCAAGTAAATCTGGTTGTTAGCATTGTTCATATTTCCTTTGCATATTATTGTTTCCGCTGCGTTAACGACTTTGTAGAGAAACGGCCGAAAAAGTGCTATTCACCCCCCCCCTCTAGCACGCCAAGACGATCCATCATTGAGTACTATAAAAGGGGCTCGACCCCAAGGCTTCAACAACACAATTTTTCAACACTTCAAAGCTTTTCGTTCAAGCGCTACGCCCCGGCAAACTCCGTCTTCGAGATCTCAGCGCCGACGATGACCCTCTGCACTGAAATACAATCTACATCGGGCGTCGGTAACGAAAAGTGTAGCATTTCAATTTTCTAAATACTGTTGTACTGAAAATTGTAAACCCTATTTTGCGCGATTATAGTATTGCCCAAAGTAAATGGTCAAGGACCGTGGGCCTTGGAGTAGGAGCCGACCGCGACTCCGAACCAAGTAAAAATCTACTTGTGTTCCTGTGTGCATTTAATTATTTCTGCTGCGTATTCGCTCTTTATTCTATCCCAAAAGTTTTAACGATATTCACCCCCCCTCTATCGTTTTTCTCGATCCAACATTATCTAATTCGGGAGAGATTACCTCTTCATCATCCAAGGATGATGAAGCCGTGGTTGATGGCTCACTTGATTCGTCACTGCTCTCCATATCTTCTAGGGTCATGAGAGCTACATGGCGAGTGCTCTTCTCCTCCTTTTCCTCCTCGGATGAACTGGATGAAGACTCATCCCATGTGGCCTTCAATGTCTTCTTCTTCCTTTTTTGATTTCTCCTCCTTCTTCTTTAGTATTGGACATTCATTCTTATAATGCCCCTTTTTGCTACATTCATAACATGTGACGTTAGATTTATCAACTTTAACCTCACTAGTATTACCTTTCCCTTTGTAGCGCCAGCTCTTCCTCATCATCCTTCTCACAAAGTTAGCCATCTCGAATGATGAAGACTCGCTTCCATCCTCCTTGGATTCGGATGAAGAAGATGAAACCTCCTTCTCCTTCTTCTTTTCTTTCTTCTTCTTTGCCTTGTCCCCTGCCACAAGAGCAATACCCTTCTCCTTGGGGTCTTTGTTAGTGATCTCATGTAATTCCATTTCACAGAAGAAGTCATCTAACTTAACAATAGACAAGTCCTTGGATACCTTGTAGGCATCCACCATGGATGACCACAAGGCATTCCTAGGAAAGGATTTGAGTACGTACCTTATAAGGTCGTGATTCTCGACCTTCTCATCGATGGAATGCAAACCATTAATCATCTCCTTGAATCTACCATGAAGTTCACTTACCGTCTCAGACTCCTTCATGGTGAGGTTTTGAAGTTGATTGAGGAAGAGATCCCTCTTTGCTATCCGGGAATCTCTGGTTCCTTCATGGAGCTCAATATGTTTGTTCCATAGATCCTTGGCACTGGTGAAGGGACCAACCTTGATCAGTTGCTCCTTGGTCATCCCACACTGCAGGGTGACCACAGCCTTAGCATCAGCCTCTCCCTTCCTTGTTTGCTCGGCTGACCATCTCGATGAGTCAAGCTCTTTGCCCTCAGCATCTTTTGGAGGGGTGAATCCCTCCTTCACTGAGAACCACATACCAATATCAGTCTTGAGGTAATACTCCATTCTTGACCTCCAATATTGGAAGTCGGCTCCATCAAAGAAAGGGGGTCTGTTGGTGTTGAATCCTTTTCTCAAAGTCGAATCTCTTCGGGTGTTAGACTGTTGGAAAGAGCACATCGCTCTGATACCATTTGTTGGACCTTGGATGGCTAGAGAGGGGGGTGTGAATAGCCAGACACTTAAAAACTTTGGCTTCTAAATTTTGTTTCTGCACTCAGGGTTAGCAACGGAAGAAAACATAGAACAGAAACAGAAATACAGAAAGAAGAACAAACGCTAACTCAGAAATGTACAAGGTTCGGGGATAACTTGCCCCTACTCCTTGGCGTGCCCGTGAGGTGGGCGATCCCTTGATCATCGACAGATCAAGCCCCGAAAATCTAGATAAAACAGTCTCCTTCTCGGTGGAGAAACCTCTCCACAGATAGTCTCAGAAGAATATCAAACAAAGCACAGATACAGAGAGAAAGCTTACAGAGCGCAAGCACAAACAACACAAAGAAGAGAAAACTTCACAAAGCACAACACAGCACAACCAACGCAAGAACCTTCACTCAGCTCTTCATCCTCGTTGTGTCTGCTTGCTGATCGACTCGCAAAGTTCTCAAAGTTTACCCCGTCTCTTCTTCGTCAGCCTTCTCTTAAGCCTCGTCTCTGTTTATCACCAGGCGCGTCTGCAACCGCTGAACCATAGCTCCGTCACCACTAACCCACTAGCGCTCAGTCCACTGAAGACCTCTTCAGTTGAGCCCCAGGTCAGTCGGCAACCCGCCAGATAGTCGCCAGCCCGCGCCAGAAGCCGTTGAATCCTGTGAATGGAAAACAGACAAATATGTCCGAAGCGAAAGTCGCCAATTGACCCTCCTTCTTGGTTTGTGTCATCTCTGTATCACCTGCACACTCATCAGAAGAATTAGCATAGTAAATCAAAGTGTATCAGTAGGTATCAGAAAGAAATCAAAGTGAAATCAAAGTGATCAGTAAGTCTGACAACGATTCAAATTAAAGTGATCAAACACCCGACCGATCAGTGAGGGGCCTGATCGATCAGGCTCCTGCCTGATCGATCCAGTGAACCTCTGATCGATCACCTTGACTGATCAGAGAACAGGGATCGGTCCACCGACCGATCACAAGGAAGACCAGACCTTACTGGAGGATTTCAGACCAACCCTGATCAGTCACTTGACCGATCAAGCTCGAGCCCTGATCGGTCAAGTTGACCGATCAGGCTAGAGCCTGATCGATCAGGTTCCTACCTGATCAGTCCAGTCAACCTCTGATCGATCACCTTGATAGTTCAGAGAACAGGGATCGGACCACCGACCGAGCACAAGGAAGACCAGACCTTACTGGAAGTCAGCCAAGGCCCGACTTGGGATTTCAGACCAGCCCTGATCGGTCAAGCTGACCGATCAGGCTCCTGCCTAATCGGCCCAGGCATGCCCTGATCGGTCCAAGGGATCGATCAGGGTCTTCCACCTAAACCTTCTGTTCTCTTTCTAATCGTTCACCAGAACAATCAGAAACCACACAGAAGGTTTCTGTTCTCTCTCTGATCGTTCACCAGAACGATCATACACCCTGGATCGGTCACCAGACCAATCTATTATCAAGGGAGTTTGTGCCAACTCCTTGATCGGACTCTAGACCGATCCACAACCGTAGGAGTTAGTGCCGACTCCCTGATCGGACTCCAGACCGATCTAGCTCCAGCCATTTCGACCCTGAGTTCAGAGAACAAGCTCCCTATCCTTCTCTGACCCTGTCTAGTCCCGGAGAACGAGCTCTCGAGCCCTCTCCGACCAGTACACTCAATGCTCAGTCCCCCGAACCAAGACTTCATGCCCAGCTTCACTCACCGGGACTTTGTTCAACCTAGCTTCTCTCGCTAGGACCTGGCTTCACTCACCAGGGCTTCCTTCACCTAGCTTCACTTGCTAGGACCCGGCTTCACTCACCGGGGTTTCCGTCACCTGGCTTCACTCACCAGGACCCGGCTTCACTTACCGTGATTTCCGTCACTCGGTTTCAATCACCAGGACCCGGCTTCACTTACCGGGGTTTCCGTCACCCGACTTCACTTACCGAGATTTCCTTCGCCTAGTCCCCGACCAGGACTTAATCCGAACTTATCTTACTCAACTAAACTTAAATCGGTGTCAACACCAAAATAACAATCAGGTCAGACTGAATCAACACTTACGTTGCCAAGGCTATACCTTGGACTTATACCGCCAATATATATACAAACATGTATGGATCCTATCACAAGGTATCCCCCACACCTAAACTCCCTAATGAGTTAGGATTTTTACCAAACGGGATTTTTAAGAACCTCTCCAAGACTCCCCCTACATTGGACTTACAAAGGCTTTTTATGAACCTATCACAAGGTTCTCCCTTTGCCAATAAATGAGCAATAATACTACCCCTTCACCTAAGCTCCCCCCTTGACTTAGGATTTCTTGCAAAGACATGTTTGATTTTCCACTTAAACCAACACTTCTCCCCCTTTGCCACACATCAAAAAGAACTCTAATAATATCCTAATTATTGGATTCTTTAACCTCTAATAATTATAAACATTGTGTAATAACCCCTATAAAATTATGCACATATTTGATATCATTAGGATACTTTTCGACTTTGTTGAAAATAGTTTCAGCCTGTATCAGTCGACTGAGATAGTTAACAGTCGACTGACCTTGTCAAAAAATAACCTTATAGAATTATCAGTCGACTGACCTCTGCACTAGTTTACTGATACCTTGATATCAACTTATTTCTGCATTTCTGACCCAATTTCAGATTTGCACCAAAACTTCTATAAATCTTCAAAAATTCTTAAATTTTATAGAGAGATTTGTGGTACCAATGTCTATTGAAAAAAATACATTCAAAAATATATCTATCAATAATCCCAAGATTGACATAAAATTCAAAACTATTTAAATGGTTCAATTGAACATTGACCTAAAGTCCTAGTTTTGGTTTCCTCTTGATGCATCTGCCTATATCAAACCATAATGTATCCCTAGCATTGGTTTATATTGCATCTACACATCAAAAATTAATTTTCATGCAATATGACCCCAATGTCATATTTTCATGCATGAACCACAATCCCAATGTGTCAAATCCCTAGGATTGAGACTAAAGTCCGTCTCCAAATCCTTTAGCACACTCCATAGTCTATCTAGACTCTCAAGTAGAAACCACCTGAGATCCATTGACCATGGTTCCCAAATTGACTCTTAGAACTCTCCCTTGAGCTCTTAACCTTAGCCACCTCCCTAAGTGACTCATCTATAATCACAAGGTCACACCAGTGTACCTCCGGTGACTCTTGGCCTACAAACCTAACTTTCTTAACCTTGGACACCTTGTCCTTGGTTAAGTTCTTCTTCCCTTTAACCTTGGACACCTTGTCCTAAGTTTTTTACCCTTGAATGACACTCCTTTTCCATTCTTGGACTTCTCCTCCTTGCCATAGTTATATGATACCCTAGCATATATCTTTTCATTGACATTTGAGGACTTAGATCGGTATCCCAACCCTGATCTATCATTGTTGGATTTTTCGCTCCACAACATCATTCCTAACCCCTTAGATCTAATAGTGAATCTATCTAGGGATTTCTCTAATTTCTCAAGCTTTTTCCTTAAAGTTTGATTTTCCTTTTCTAGGTTCTTAAACCTAGAATCAACATATCCACCTTGGACATTCCTAGACCTACCCATCTTAGGCATGTGTCTCTCCTTCTTGGAATTAATGTCTTGGTCCTTAGGTCTAATGATTCTATATTTTTCATGATGCATGAATTGCCTAGGGTTTTAATATGCATTGTTAACCCTATTTTGTCATGATATCTAAAATCAAAATTTTGCATGGATAAATAATAAGCATTATTTCTAGCATGCATGGAGGAATTTGAATTTGAATTACACTTATAATTAGGGTATACCCCCCTTACCCTTGTAGCTCCTCTTAATGTGAGCTCTTCTTTTTCTCCTTCTTCTCCCATTTTCTCAAATGCTCCAACTTCTTGAATTCTCCTTTCCTTGAGCATTTGCTGTAGTAGTGTCCTAGTTCACCACACGTGAAGCACTGAATGTGCTTCTTCTCCTTCTTTTTCCTACAACCCACATTAGAATCTAAAGAAATGGAAATGGATTTAGGGGTTACCTCCTTTTCTTACCCAATGGACACTTATCCTTGTAGTGTCCCTTTTGATTGCACCCAAAGTAAATTATGTGGTCATTTGATTTTGCTTTGGTGGAGGTGGAGTCTAGGTTGACTTCCAAGATTTCTTCTTCATTTTTCTTAGCTTCATCTTCAACCTTGGATTGCTCTTCTTCATTTTCAGAAGTGGATTGTACTTCTTCACCTTCTTGTGCCACTTCACTTGAGGAGATAGATGATTTTTCTTCTTCTTTCTCCTCCTCGGATGTTAAGGTCATCTCTTTATCCGAATGGTCCTTCTCCTCCTCTTGGGCCATTAAGATCATCTCCTTGGACTCTTCTTCTTCTTATACTTGTGTAGGGTTTTCATGAAAAGATAAACATTTTGTTCTATAGCTCATGAGCATTTTTATATTCTCCTACACTTTTTATCACATCATTAGGCAAAATATTAATTAAAATTGAGATTACCTTCTCATTTTTCTTTGATTGTATTTGTTGCTCCTTGGTCCAATATCTTGATCGGAGCTTCTTCCCGTGCTTGTCTTTTGGGGCTTCAAATGGTTCTTCAATGGCTATCATCATATCCCAATCTATATCAAACCACGTCTTCACCCGCAACCTCCAATAGTCAAAATTCTCGCAATCGTAGGGAGGTGAAATGGTGATGTTGTCCCCCATTCTTTCTTCGGCCACCATTTTCCTTTAGCACTTTGGTCTCCCGGTAATTAGTCCGTAAATGAGCGACCTCGCTCTGATACCACTTGTTGGAGACTTGTTCGACCCGGCTAGAGGGGGTGAATAGTCATCCACCCACTTATTTGCCAGTTCTTCTTCTTCCTACAATATTAGTATGCGTAAGCGGAATATAATTAAACTAAAACTAACAACTAAGGAGCACAAACCAATTTACGTGGTTCGGAGATAATGCTCCTTCCACGATTGTTCGTAAAGTGGACGATCCCAATCCGCGGTGGATTAGTCCTCGAAAAATCTTCGGCTACCTTGTATCGCTCCTTGCGAGTGGAGAAACCTCGCCACAACTCGCACAAGACCTCTGAACACAAAAACTACTAATTGGCCTTTAACCAAAGCCAATTTCGTCAACCCTAGCTAGCCAAACCGAGCTCCCTTAAATAGAGCTCGTGGTTGAACTAGACGTTACCAGTCGACTAGTGCCAATACCAGTCGACTACTGCAGCCGAATTCGATGTTTACAGCCCAACGTTTGAATTTCAGCCGACACCAGTCGACTGCACAAAAGATCAGTCGATTGATCTTCCTGTGAGCTCTACCAGTCGACTGCTCCTAGTAGCAATCGACTGCCCAAACCCTAAACCTAGGATTTCCCTTCCCGAGTACAATTCACTCAGCACTCGGACCCTTACGACTCACTTGACTCTTCTTACAGCCTCGACTTGTTGCTTTCAAGTCTTCTTCAACTTTGGCTCTCATCCCTCGGATGCATACAAGCCCGTGACTCGTCTCCATATGTCATCATTCGCGTATGCCTTAAAGTGCGTTTCCTCAGCTCATCGTTCCTACCTTGTCTACGGTCCCTATGATGCACCCTCCATCATTAGATCTAAAGCCATCAAGCTGAGTTTATGTGTATCCTACAAAACCTGCACGCTCATATACACATATCAAATACAAGGATAAACCTAACTTAAATCTTTTGTCCAAATATCAAAACATATGGTCCCATGGACCATAGATTGCCTCAACACTTTCTATGTGTTTTCAATGTGGAACTTTGTTTGCAACCATTGCAACCCAACAATATCCTCTCAAATGAAACACCATCATTATTCTCATGGTCCGAACCTCCCCTCGAGCATCGGGTCACTCTTGACTTGCTTAGGGCCTTCACTCGAGCATCAGGTCACTCTTAACTGCTCAAGGCCTCCCCTCTCAGGGCCTCCCCTACTTCGTGCAAGGATCCACCTACATGGTTTGATCTGGATCATTCCTTTGACTCATGCTTCTTCCGACGGTTTGTTCGGTGAAGAGTAACTTGCTTTGATATTAATTATTAGGACTGAAAAAATTTAGATATCTCTATAATGGTATGATATTATTGGAGATAAAGTTGAGAAATTAATGATTAATGAAAATAAAGTTTTGAGATCATGTATGACTTGATAAGTTAGAGATGACCCTATAGAAATGGCAAATAATGTCAAAGGTTCAAGGAAACAAAATCTAGGTCAAAATAGCCAAAGGTTATTTATGGACAAGAAAGGTTTTGAGTATAAATCAAGGACAAGGAAAAGGTGTCCTTATATCATTGATTTCCACATGGCTATGGAACTAACCGTATGTCTAAAAGTCAAGTCAAGGTTACAAGGAAAGATATCCCTAGAGTTAACATTAAGGAGACTAGTATAACTAAGGCTTCTAAGAAACCTAGGAAAGTCAATAGCAAGATATCAAGGGAAGTTATTCCTAATGAGTACTTAGAATACCTAAAGAGCGCCAATAGATTTTAGATTCCTAAGAGTGTGTTTTCTATACCCTAAATAGGTTTAGAGTAGATCAACTTAAATTGAAAGGGTAGTTAACCCAATTGCGATGAAGTTGGCACTTTAGGACATTTTTAAGATATGTGACATCTTGAAAATGAAAAGTTGATCTTTACTCTTGAAAGTAAAAGCGTGTCAAATTAAAATTTTTAAAGAATTGAGCTTGATCAATTAGCACAAATAAAATAAAATTCAAAAAAATGTCAAGTCGAGATTTTGACATTTTCTAGGAAAATGAGGGCGCGCATCTTAGGTTTATTTTTTACTTAGTGATTTGTTAGTGATACATAGATAAAAATCTAGGTACTTTTTCTATGCTAAAATAACTATGATTGTGTGCTCTATCATATGACATGACATCATGATATACACTTAACATTATATTTTGTCATGAGATTTGATACATGTCATGTCATACAAACATCATTAACTATGATGATCTTTTCTTTTGAAAACATGTATTTGATGTATGTCATGGTTATTATCATGTGTTATTTCAATTTAGTGAAATTAAGAACAATGTCATCAATTGATATCTTAGGTTGGGTGATCAAAATTTAAAATGTTTAGTTAGATATGCATAATCCCTTAGTTTTAAGGAAAACCCTATTCTATATCTCACTAAGACTATAATATTGACGTGTATGTATATTAAGACACATTAGATACAAACAAGATATTAGATGGATGAACAAAACTCAAGATGTTGACTTAGTGCATCTATTTGAATTTTAGTTTCATTAAAAAATATGGATTATGTGAAATCCAATCATTGAAAAAGTTAATGTACATGTCATATGCATATAGCCCAAAAAACATGGTTGGAAATTATTTTTAAAAAAACTTGGTGAAGTCATTCTTTTGATAAAAATCATGATTGATTAGTTAAATACAAAACAAAGTAAAACATAAAATTTTTCAATGGTTTCCAATTTTATGTCAATCATTGAAAATGGAAGGTATTTTCATAAAAAAAAAATTTCATGACAATATATGACATAAATAATGTCTACATAAAATTTCATGATATATAAAAAATCATAGAATTATTCGAAATTCCTAATTGATTCAGCATTGTTGCTAATCGATTAGAAAGTGGCATAATCGATTAGAATCCAATGCTAATCGATTAATGCTTGCCAGAATCGACTGGTAGCTGAAACCAATTGATTGGTTATGCTGATTTTGACTGACATGGTCTGATTTTTGTATATTAAGCAATGTTTAATCAATTTTACTATCCCAAACCTTATGGAATGCTTTATTAAGTATTTAAGGATAATTTTCTAGATGAAAATGAGGAAGAAATAGTTAAAGGGAAATAGTTTGAAGTTAAGGGGGATGTTTAGATTCAAAATTAAATTATTAACCTCGTAACTTCAACTTTTGGAATTTTTTAAAGGTTTAGGAACTCCAAATCATTATTCGTAAATGATAGAAGTTAATGCATTTTGAGGGAGAGATGCACCTTAAAGGCGTGATTTTGAAATTTTTTCTTCATGTATGCTCAAGGTTGAGCATAGGATACAGATGAAAGTTATGAGACTTTCATTGAGTTATCTTGAAAGAAGAGATTATTGGATAGAATTTTTGATATGTATCAAAGGAGGAGAAAAATGTAGGATTTAAGTTAGAAAACCATCATTTATGCTTTGACATGGGATGATGAAGAGAGTTGTGCTAATATAGGTTAGCCTAACTTAAACATATTATGAAACATGAAAACGGGAGAGATTATTGATGCAATCTTCCTTGGGTCAAGGTTGATCAGTTTAACTAAACTCAAGTTGGCTTGAGTTTATGTTTTGATGTTTGGACAATATATGAGAAGAGGTCAAATATGTTGGTGTAATCAACTTTTAGGATTTCGATGTTTAACAATATACCTAAATCTGGTCAATTTTGACCAAAGGGTTAATCCAAACAGGATTTGATGTTGATGTTTAGAGGTGATAAGTCTACCAAGTGACTAGTCCTAATTAGAAGTTAGGCAAGAGGTGAGAAGTCTATCGAATGACTAGTTCTAACTTGAAGTTAGGTAAGGAAAGTCATGGTGAGTGAAGTCGGGTCCTAGTGAGTGAAGCTTGGTGGTGGACGTTTTGGTGAGTGAAGCCAGGCAATGAAAGTGTAGGACCTGTGTAGCCGGCAAGAGGGGTGAATTGCCCTTGGAAAACAAAACTCGATCTTTTATTTTTACTAAACAAAGATAGTTAGTTAGCACAAATAAATAACATAAATAATATTAACTAAGAAATAGAAAGAGACATAAATAAATTTACTTAGTTACAACTAGGAAGATTGTTAATCCAAGGCAATGACAGTGCAATCTCCAAATCAACTCCTTATGGCGGAGAAATCTCTTACAAAATTAGGAACTCAGAGAAAATAGAAGAAAGCTATTATAAAATTCGTTACTGCTTGAATAAATAAAATGCTTTGAGTTTAGGGACCTATTTATAGCCTATGGAAAAACTTATCGACGTGCTGACATGCCACATCATGAGCGCCCGAGTGGACACGTGCGCCTGATAGCGGTCAATGCCTATCTACGTCGCAACGGCTCGTTTTGTCGATAAACATCAAGTCTCGAGCGCCCGTATAGACTCGGGTGCTCGTATGAACTTGGACGCCTGTATGGTCGGGCGCTCGTATACATACGAGCACTTGATTTCCCTAATGCTCGAATCCACACAGGCACACGGGAACTAACTGGTCAACCTAGTTGACCAGCCTTCTTCTAGCCTCCTAGGTAATCTCCAGCCATCCATAGTTGGGCTCACTCGAACCTATCTCCGGCCTTTTCCTCGAGCAAATTTCCTCCTTGGTTTCTCGTCCCTCAGACGTCACGTGTGTCCTTCTCGCTCCACTGATATACTCTTCCACAGCCTTCACGCCACTCGAATGCACCAAGCCCATCGGCTCCCTTCCTATGTCATCCCATCCAATAATATGTGTAGCGACCCGCCTTCTCTACCTTAGACGGTCCGCTACTTTATCTACTATCTTGACTCTACTGCACGACTAAGAATGCGGAACTTCTTTATTTTTCTTTTAAATCCATCTAGGGATGATATTCTAACTCTAATAGTCATGCATGATACAATGACACACTTCTTTTCATCTATAGAACTTCTCTGCAATGCCAGTCGACTGCGATCTAACCAGTCGACTGGTATCGGCCACAGAAAGTTTCTGGGCGCGGCACCAGTCGACTGGCCTCTTGGCAGTCGACTGATGCATCGAACAGAAGCTACTGTTCGATAGGGCAGTCGACTAATACTGAACCAGTCGACTGGCACGCCTGAAAGTCTGAAATTCAGATTCGAAACCTTGTTTCAAAAGTCCACAAAACTTATGGTTTCAAGCCATACAAAGACGCAACACCATTTCTATACTCTTTACTAGTTTCCTAAACAATTTAGCCAATCAAAACAACTTCATAAACTCGAAATTAGAACTTTTGCGGAAGTAAATAAGTTATGCAAATCTATAAGAACTTTAAACTAGAGTTTTGTACCAAACTTCACCCCTATGCATTCATAACACCAAAACACATGTTCTAAACATTTATAAAGCATTGTGGAACGTGAATGCAACTTTTCTAAGCATATTTAAGCAATAAAAACTTGATTCAAAGGGAAACTAGCACTATCTTGGCACATGCATCAATATCTCCAACAAAGTATCAATATCCAAAACTACTCACACTTCTACTCATCCAATGCAATCATAAGGATATGTATGCTAAATGAAATGACATGGAATCTTTACTTGTGGTTTTAAGACATGCAAAATATCTAAAACGCGATTACTTGAATATATGCTATATGATCTAACTTAAACTAAGACTTTATAATAAATGCACTTTAAGCCCTTCCTTCATCTTGTCCCAAGGACCTCTCCAAGGTCAGCCACCACACACACGTCACTCAGCACCGCCTTGTCGCCTTCCTTCAGAATTGCTTGCCTTTACCTTTACCTGCAGCAAGAGGAAATGCAACTAATAAGCAAAAGCTTAGTAAGTACTATCTAGCTCACAAAATCTCGAAATGTGCAAGCATGCTTTTTAAAATAATGTGAAATCACATGAGATACTTTTATGCTTAAAAGAAACACTAAAACAACATGTATAACTCAAGACATGCATACTCAAGCATTAATAAGTCTTAACTTACTTGTTCTTGGCTTAACTTGAAACTTTAGCAATTCTTTAACTTTAATTCTTTCTTTAACTTTTAGAAAACTTTCTTAAACTTTAGAAAAACTTTGCTAAAGCATATACTTGAAAATAATATCTCACTTGGATCCACTTAAGACGTAAGTACCATCTTATGCGCGTTCCCTAAAAGGTTGGGGTAGCGAGCCACCAATCCTAATAGAGCAGACCTTGGTCTACCAGGGCCAAGACCTTGGAATTGGACACCTGGATTTCTTTAACGACGCCCTTGGATGCCGGGTACTGGCCTTAGAAAATAAAATACTTACTTTTTCTTATCTTGAATGCCTTGGCATTTTAACGAGCACCTTGTGTGCCCAAATCCCTAAGTCTTGACTTTTGGGGATTTCTTAAGGCCTTGGCCTTTTCTTTTCTTATCTTTATCTTCTCTTTTCTTTTCTCATAACTTTTCTTAGCCCCTAGCCTCATATAGGGTGCTTAATCAAACTTATACAAGCATGGATCAAACTAGGATTACATGCAAAATCATAAACTTTAAGGAAAATTGCATTTTTAACTTTATAACGGGAAAAACTTGCGGAAAAACCGCCTCTTACTGCAGGTGAGCAGTACTTACTTCGATATCTTAGACTTACAACCAAGAATGGCGTCGGAGGTTCCGGAGAAACTCGAAGTCTCGGAGATTTCTTCGCGCTCATGCGTTCCTCTCGTCGCGGGGATTCCGAATATAGGAAATTCTCTCGGAGAGGAGCCTTGGCCGGCCACCGGAGGGAAGCCCTAGGCTTGGTGTGGTTGGCGTGCGCACAAGAGAGGGGAGGAGGGGGTCGGCGGATGGTGAGGAGGGGGAGAAGTTGCCGAACCAAAAATAAAACCCCCACTTAAGTTCTTCTATTTATACCAAGGGGTATTTAAGTCCAACTTATAACTTAACTTAATATCTCTCTATTTTCTTTCAGCACACCCCTGCTGGGGCGCCTGGTTAACCCGACCAACTCAAGTCGTTGATCCCATGGGAGGTCTCGGGTTCAAAACTCGTCCAGGCAACTTTTTGCCGAAAACTCTATTTCTTTTAGTAAAAATACTAAACGGACTCGGAAAATTCCATAAAAATATTCTAAAAATTCCTAAAAATATCTAGAATATTTCTAAACCATTTTTAAATAGTTCTAAGGACTTAAGAACTTAAAATGGAAATTTTGGGGCGTTACAATATGAATCCTTATATATACATAATATGACCTCCATGTCCTCCAATAACATATCATAGTCAATCACAACTGAAATACACAAAATATAATGCGCCCATAGCATAAATCGAATAAAGACTTTCCTGATCTGTCATGCGGGCAGGCATGCAGCAAAAACCACATCACATAATGCCCAATAAAGGACTCAAAGTACAATCCATGCAACAACACAATGCAAATATAAGTCCATGACGCAAACCAATACAGAGGATAAAATATAACAAATTAATGTCCATAAATAAAGCGAAAAACCAAGGCCAAAGTCGTCGAAGAGGACTAGCAACTGGGCTCTCTTGGCAGACATCAACCTAAAAATAAAAACATGATAAACGGTGATGAGTCCAAGCGAACTCTGCGGGTATAGAGATAGACATGCATGACAATATAATAGTTATACAAGCTATAAGAAAAAATAATATGACACAGTCTCATGGGAATATCAGAATATGCATAACTAAAGTACTGAATGAATGTACATACCAGAATCAGCCTGTCTTGATCATAAAGGCTCGTATCACACGAGTAGGTGCAGTGTCATCCGACCAAAACACATAATACCTCTTGTATGTGCATGTCAAACATATGCAGTAAACAAATGCAGCGAGCACAAACAAATGCAATCTCATACATCATGCACATGATGCAATGACATAGTCACCACTGACATCAGTCAAGCCACCGAGACATATCACATGTATCAGCGGAGTGGGTAAGGTTGTGACACTATAGGCACTCTGTCATCACTGCTCATAAGTGACCGAGTGGACAGGATACTTGTGGAGTAAACACTCCTCCCCATGTCAAAATGGGAGAGATATCTCTTTCATCTCCTCATGTCATTGAAGAGAGGGGAGATCTCTGTCTGCTACCACGCTCCAGAACTATTATCCATGCGCAGTCGAGTGAAGCAGCATAGGGCAATTGTACACACACTGGTATCCATTAACCTATGGGCGGTCGTGTATGCAGATCATGTAATGCACAATGGGCTCAGACCACAAGGGAGCCGATGATTGCCAACATGCAACAATGCAGGGATAGTGCATGACTCTAACACATGCAATCCTCCACAATAGCATCCTCTATACCTCAATCGACATGCATAGGTCGAAGAACATGTGCCATGATCTAATGGTCAATCAACTAGGTATATATGCAAGATGTGTCTAGTACTCAATCAATGATAGGTATAATGTGGCATACTACCACACCTATGCACACATGCATATCTACATACGATACAGAGTAAGTGAATCGAGTATCAAGACTATATAGATACAAGTTTGATTATCTCGAAGGTCAATCAGCAAGTATCAAGTAGAAAAATAATAGGTACCGATATAAGACAAAGTATCCTATTGTAATCAATATCAAACCATGCGTAAGATAAAATAGAACTACAGGAAACAAGCAAGAAGTACCTGCCTCCAGAGAAGAAGCTTGTAAGTAAAGGAAACCCCCGGTCCAAGTATCTACAATGAATCAAGTAATGCCCAGTGCCAAAGGATATAATTATTTAGCTATTTACACAAGCAGTAAGTAGTCAACCCAATCCTAAATCGTATTAGCATTAATCCTAATACCGTAATCATTTAATTAATCCTAATTAAATGATTGATTTCTAATTACTCCATGTAGTTAAGGCTAGATTCCATTTAGGTTCATATCTAAATTTAACCTTAATTACCACAAACCAAGTAGCAAATTCCAAAAACTCCATACAGAATCCTACTCTAGCAATTTAGCCCACATCACAGCTCCATCAACAACTAAACCTAACAATGTATCATGACACAAACTTAATTAGGATCACAAGGTCAATATCACTAGACCCAATTCCCCACTATGGCTAATTGAAACCATATGCAAAACCAATTTCCCCAAATCTGGATTTGATACAAACATAATACGTATAGAAATCTAAAATCCAATTCATCATCACATACCATTTTGATTAGAGGGAGGAGGAGGATATCGTGGAGGTTGTGTTGGTGCAAAATGCATCAGTGATGAACAATCATCCTCTAGGGTTTCGATGTTTAACAATATACTTAAGTTAGTAACAATATATGTTAGATAAGGTAAGGGTTAGTCAAAGTGATCAAGGGTTAAACCAAACAGGACCTTATGTTTGGTAGGGTAAACCCAGGTTTGATCAGGTTGACAAAGGGTTAGCTAAACAGGATTTGATATTTGGCAGAGTTAACCAGAACCCAGGGTTGGTCAGTTTGACCAAGGGAGTAAACCAAACTGGACTTGAGTTTTGGAGTTATATTTATCTAAAGATTGAGGAAGTCTAGTCAGGATTATGATAACTAGCAAAGGAGTGATTTTGATGAAAGAAATCCTGGTGAGTGAAGTCGAGTCCTAGCAAGGGAAGCTAGGTTGGACTATGTCCTGGTGAGTGAAGCTGGGCACTAAATTCTGGAGAGTGAAGTTGGGTCCTAGCAAGTGAAGCTAGGTTGGACTAAGTCCTGGTGAGTGAAGCTGGGCACTAAATCCTAGTGAGTGAAGTTGGGTCCTAGTGAGTGAAGCTAGGTTGGACTAAGTCCTGGTGAGTGAAGCTGGGCACGAAGTCTTGGTCCAGGGGACTGAGCACTAAGTCCTGGTCGGGGATCGGACAACGGAGTCTTTGCCGAGCGAGGGTTGTCAGACAGAAGTAGAGACGGGTCGAGGTTGGACGTCTCAAGATCCGAGTTCTTGGAGGCCGAGCAAAAGTCCAACCGGAGGCCCCGTTGGCAAAAGCTTTAGTTGAGTGGGGATCGCGAACAGAAGTAGAGACGGGTCGAGGTCGGACGTCTCAAGATTCAGGTTCTCGGAGGCTAAGCGAAAATCCAATCGGAGGTTCCGATTGGCAAATGCAACTTCTCCAGTGTGGAGTAGGTGAGGACGCATTCCCCGAGAAAGGGAACATTAGGCGTCGGTTCGACCTAGGGTTTCGGGTGAAATCTAAAGTCAAAACCACTTAACTAAGGCTAAGATTATTTGCATATTTGTCTTGTGTTTGTTGTCTTGCAGGTACCTAGAGTTGGAGGCAAGATAGGAAAGCAAACGCAGGAGAAAAATCTGCCTGGGAAGATCATCTAGGGCGCTTGTGTTCGTACAGGCGCCCCAGGCTTCAGGGCAACCTCAAGGGTCAGGCGCCTTACATCCCAAGTGCCTGGGAAGGTCCAGGGCACCTGGGATGGTAGTTCTATCCCTGCACGAAGACCGCGATTGTGGATCAGGTTTTGACCGCCTATTAGGCGCCTCAGAGACCTCTAGGGCGCCCTCGACATTGCTATATAAAGGGGTTCAACCCCTCAACTCAATCAATGAATTCCATCATCTGCTAAGTCATTCTGAGCGAAGAAAAACCACTAGAGACGAAACTCTGCGACCAAGGAGACTCCAGGAGGAAATGCGTTGCACTTCGGACTTCCGGATTGGCCGGAACTTCCGCATATGCAATCATACCCTAAATGAGAAGTTTCAATGATTGACAGTTATTTAAGTTTAAGCTAATACATTGGATCTAACATTGAGGTTTAGTGTGCAGTAATGCAAGAAGTACAAGGAATGGTCGGGGACCGAATTCTTGGCATGAAGACCCGGAGTTGAGGAAGCTCCGGGCAAAAGGTCCAAGGGATGGTTGGGGATGGAACTCTTGGCATGAAGACCCGGAGTTGAGGAGGCTCCAGGCGTGAAGTCCAGGAAACGAGAGGTTTCGCTGGCACAAGGTAATTGGATCGATTGAGAACAACACAAAATATTTAGGGTTGAGAATCCTAAATATTTGAGCGTATCAATCGATCAGGTAATCGATTGGAAGATGACCAATCGATTACTGAATCGATTCAAGGTGATTCTGTGCGCAAACAGAATGATATGTAATCGATCCGTCAATCGATTCAGAAGTCCTGTAATCGATTAGTGAATCGATTACGAGCAATTCTGTGCGCAAACAGAACGCTCCGTGATCGATCAGTCAATCGATTCAGAAGACCTGTAATCGATTGGTGAATCGATTACAAGCTGTTCTGTGCGCAAACAGAACGCTCCGTAATCGATCAGTCAATCGATTCAAGATACCAATCGATCAGCCAATCGATTCAAGTTTAAAATGGCGTAATCCCAGCCGTTCATCCGACATCCGTACTGTTCAACGGCTACTTAGTAATCGATTGAGGTTTTTCGCCAATCGATTCCTGACGCAAAGAATACCGTTATAAGCGGGCAACCAAGCACAAACAACATTACTGTTCCATTGCAATCTCTGCTAGGGTTTTGGTGCTCCAAGTTCTCTGCTCAAGCTCAAGTTTCCAACACCTTCTTCAAGCAACCAAAGGAAGGAGATGCAAGCCTATTGTGTAATACTTCTTTCTCTTCTTCTTCCTTGTGTTGTTCTTTGTGAAAGCTTTCAAGGGTGTTGTAAAAGGGTTTCTCCACCCTCGGTGTTGTTCCGAGAAGGAGGTTTCTTAGTGAAATCTGTGATCGCTGGTGTGGACCCTTGGATTAGTTACCTTAAGGAGGTGGAGACCAAGTAAACCAAAGTGTTAGCATTGGATTTGGTGGTGTGTGGCTTTTGATCTCTGCTTGGAAGAAGAAGAATTAACTGAAGAGAGCTATTCACCCCCCCCCCTCTAGCTCTACCGATCCTCAACATTCTCCGCCTCCGGAAATTCTAGAATGGACACAAATATTGGACTCATGCCGAGTACATAGGCCTTGGATGTACTGACCCTGGGGAGTCGAGAACCAAGTAAATAAATCCCGCGTGTACGAGTGTTATTTGTTTTCGTTCTTTATTATTTTCGCTACGTACTAACTCTTTGACTAGAACGAACGATAAGTTTCCAAAAAAATTACGAATCGATATTCACCCCCCCCCCCTCTATCGACGACACCAATCCTACAGGTTGCATGTGTTAAAGTCATATATCATCCCTGCATTGCTGCATGTTGGCGATCATCTACTCCCTTGTAGTCTGAGCCCATCGCCCATTACATGATCTGTATACACGACCACTTGTGGGTTAGTGGATATCAGTGTGTGTGTAGTTGCCCTGTGTTGCTCTGCTCGGTCGCTCATAGGTAGTGGTTCTGTAGCGTGGTAGCAGACAAGAATCCCTCCTCTTTCCAATGACCTGAGGAGATGAGAGAGATATCTCTCCCATTTTGACATAGGAAGGAGTGTTTACTCCACCAGTATCCTATCCACTCGGTCACTCATGAGTAGTGATGACAGAGTGCGTATAGTGTCACAACCCTACCCACTCGGTCGACACATATGATATGTCTCGGTGGCTTAACTTGTGCCAGGAGATTGCATCATGTGCATGATGCATGGGATTTCATTTGTTTAAGTTTGCTGCATTTGTTTGCTATATATGCTTGGCATGTACATACAAGAGGTATTATGTATTTTGGTCCGATGATAGTGCACCTGCTTGTGTGATACGAGCCTTTATGATCAGGACAGACTGATTCTGATATATACATTCATTCAATACTTCAGATATGCATATTCTGAAATTCTCATGAAACTGTATCCTATTGTTTCCTTATAGCTTGTATAGCTATTATGTCTATTTCTATACCCGTAATGTTCACTTAGACTCACCGTTGTTTATCATGTTTTTATTTTTAAGTTGATGTCTGCCAGGAGAGTCATTTGTCAGTCCCATGTCTTCGATGACTCCGGCCTTAGTTTTCTGCTTTATTTACGAATATTAATATATTATATTTCATACTTTGTATTGGTTTGCGTTATGGACTTATATTTGCGTTGTGTTGTTGCATAAATTATACTTTTGAATCCTTTGTTGGGCATTATGTGATGTAGTTTTTGTTGTGCACCTATCCGAATGGCAGATCAGGTAAGTCTTTATTCGATTTACGCTATAGACACATTAGATTTTATGTATTTTTGCTGGGATTGGTCGTGATATATTTTTGGAAGTAATGGAGGCTATATTATGTATGTATAAGGAGTTATATTGTCCGCCGTACAGGGGACATGTTGAAAAAATCTGTCAAAATCTCTCTCTAATACCAATTATATTGTTATGCAATACTTCTCTCAACTTCTAATGCAAAAGAAGAGGAAGAGAGAAAGAGATCATGCAGAGCAACAAGACAAAGACGCACAAGAGAAAAAATAAACATGAGGAAGAAAAAAAAGAAAAATGAGGAGAAAAAGAGTTACCGCGCACTACAATAAATTTGACTTTCCGCAACACACAATTATTCTATCCGCAGTACGCATTGCATGTTGCACAACTACAAACTGTTAAAAGTCATAACAAATTGACAGCGCATAATCGCACGCTATAGATAATAGCAATTGCAGTGCGCAGTCGTGCCTTGCGAATAATAGCAATCGCAACGCGCGGCTGCACGCTGCAAATAATAGCAATCGCAGCGCGTAGCAGCGCACGTTGCGAATAATAACATATAAAAATAAAAAAAATATCACACGTATAATTATCAACACCATATCAATAATATTTATTTAAGATATATAATCCAAATTTAAAATTTAAATATTATCACAATTCATACAACACTTAAAGTAAAAATAAAATATTACAAAATCTAATCTAAATGTGGATATCTAATTTTTATTCATTTCATAATCATTTTACAAAACTCACACATCTTTATAAATCAACTCCAAATATTTTATAAAAATTATGAATCACTAACCACCAAAATTAAAAGAGTGATCCTAACCTTTATCTCAAGACTTCTCAACATTGTGTGTTATTCTCACTAGCCATCAATAGTGTTCCACTAGCTACCAATATTCATGTCGTTCTCAAAACTTCCATCTTAGCCTTCATTTTCTCAAAATCATAATATCCACTTTAAATTAATTGATGACTGGAATTTTTGGCCAAGATACAAAGAAAAATACTATTTAGCAAGACCTAACGAATAGAATAAACAAATAAGAAATAGAATGAAAAGAGTAGAGGATACTCAACCTCAATATTTGCTATTTAATTCCCAAAGGAAATAATGAATTAAATAGATTAAAAAAATCTATTAATTTAAATTGAAAGAAGACTAATGCATTTCACTTTAACTCCGTGAGTTAACTAAATGATTAAAAGTGCTACGGATAAATAACAAATAGCAACTAGAGTAAATATATAAAAATTTTCAAGTATTATAACTTGCCTGTTATTTTGCATAGGAATATCATATAACAACTAGGGCATCCAATATTTGTAATTCTCTTCGACAATGAAACATTCTCTTCAACAATGAATTTAAAATTCATTAAATCAAAAGGTTTAGCCTACCACGTGATAGAGGAACTTCTCTCAAAGAAAAATAATTACAAAGTTTATATCCATATTTTTTTATAAGAGTTTTTGTGAAATTTAACAAATAAAGCATTGAAAGTACCGACAGAAAAATTGAAAATTTTCTAGAACTTTAGCCTCAAATCCTTTTTTAGCATACAGGATTTGGGGCCAAAGTGATTTTTATTTGGAAGGCATATACTTAAGCCTTTCGGATCGAAAAGTTCACATTCTACGAAGAGCTAACAAAGAAGGCATATACTTAAGCCTTTCAGATCGCAAAGTTCACATTCTACATTCTATGAAGAGCTAACATACAAGAATGATGATCATTACTAGTTAAGTCTTTCAGAAAAATTACTTGTTGTATCATGTCAATACCTCCCACTAACTGTGTAGAAATAAAGAAAATAGTTCATACAGAAAGTAAAATTGAAGACATATTGATCTTTGATGCAATGTACTAAGAGCATCTACACTAAGCTTCTTTTTCAAGGATTTTGCTTCTAAATAAGGTGCAAATCCTAGGATATTGAGCTTCTAGACCACCCACCACGAGTGTTTCTCGATTTACCCTGGTGGCCAGTGAAAAACTTTCGTGGGACCGGGTTGGTCACCCGAGGTTGGAAAAACCTCATTAATCATTTTTCAAGGATTTTGCCCCCGGGGCTATGGTGCAGCGGTAGTGCTATTAGTTGTTATCCTATGCATTCACGGTTCGTTCCCTAGCTACAGCGTATTTTATAGAAATTTTTTTTCCAAATGGGGCGCGAACCCTGGGACAGTGGGCTTCTAGACCGCCCACCGCAAGCGCTTCCCGATTTACCCTGGTGATCGGTGAGAAATTTTCGTGGAACCAGATCGGTCATCCCAAGGTATAACATTTTTTTTCAAGGACTTTGATTAAAATAGACAATACAATCTAATTGGTTTGTCATATCTCCATTTCCAACTAAATCATAATTAATTTATGCAGGGAGATCTATGCTTGGCAAGGAACAACTATATGCACCTAAGCATTCCCTACACATGCACAAAAATAGAAACGTGCTAACCACATTGCATTTCACTCCATTGCCAGATCCTAAAGCTTCAAATTGTTCAGAAATCTGAATTGTCAATTCCCTGGAGAGGGAAAAAAAAGAGAGGAAAAACAAGTCAATATTCGTAATAATCAACTAAGAACCATCATTAAGAATTCTTGGAGAAAATCAAAATAAAAATTAGTAGGTGTGTAACGAGATAATCACGAAAAACGACAACAAGAATAATAGAGAACTCACCAAATTTAAGTGGAAAACTCTTGACGGGAAAAAACCACGAACAGAGGAGGAAAAATCACTAAGAGCGATGGAATACAAAGTCGGCGGCTTTGATAAAGTAAAGAGAAGTAGAAAGAAAAGAGAGGTAGAGAGAAAGAAAGAAGAGGTAACCAAATAACTTTCTTCATTTATTAATCTAACTTGTCCATGAGATACACAATTTATAGGGACCTTAGAATACTTAGTCAAATAAAAAATTAATAACGAAAGTGTTAATTAATAGATTTATAAATCTGTTAATTAACATATTATTAAGAAAATATCTAATAAATATTAACGGATTAAACAGAATTTGGGTCACCAAACTCTAATAATCTCCACCTTGACGCGAATTCCACAAATCTTCAAAAGAACATTCTCCACCTTTTCCACAAAGAACCCCACAGGTAAATCTCAGCATCTAGCACCAACCAAGTCCAAGCAATGCTTAAACTTGGCTATAGGGAGTGACTTAGTCATCATATCAGCAGAATTATCATGAATACTGACCTTCCTGACAATAATATCACCACGAGCAATAACATCACGTATAAAATGATACCTCACATCAATGTGCTTTGTCCTCTCGTGAAACATCTGATCATTCGTGAGGAAAATGAAACTCTGACTATCACAAAAGACTGTAGTAATCTGCAAGTCTTCGCTAAACTCACTGAAGAGTCCTTTCAACCAAATAGCCTCCTTACAAGCTTCCGTAATAGTCATATACTTAGCCTCTGTAGTGGACAATGCAACTGTATTTTGCAAAGTAGCTTTCCAACTAATAGCACAACCACCAACGGTGAACACGTACCCCGTAAGTGATCTTCTTTTATCAAGGTCACCTGCAAAGTCAGAATCCACATATCCAATAATTGTATCTCTATTACTCCCAAAATACAAACAAAAATCAGAAGTCCCTCGTAAGTATCTGAAAATCCACTGAACTGCCTTCCAATGCTCTTTATCAGAATTTGTCATGTATCTACTAACTGTACTCACTGCATGTGATAAATCTGGGCGTGTACAAACCATAGCATACATGAGAGATCCCACTGCACTAGAATATGGAACCCGTGACATATAATCAACTTAATCATCTGACTGCAAACATAAATCAGCTGAAAGTCTAAAGTGTGCAACTAACGGAGTACTAACAGACTTGGCAGAATGCATGTTAAACCGATGAAGTACTATCTCAATATACCCTTTTTTACTTAGGTATAATTTTCCTGCCTTTCTGTCTCTCAGAATCTCCATCCCAAGTATTTTCTTTGCAGCTCCCAAATCTTTCATCTCAAATTCTTTACTTAGTTGGGCTTTGACCTTTCTTATCTCTTCCTTATTATTGGTCGCAATCAACATATCATCAACATATAAGAGTAGATAAACAAATGATTCATCATCATTTTTCTTAAAGTAGGCACAACTGTCATAGCTGCTTCTTCTGAAATCACGAGTGATCATAAACGAATCAAACCTTTTATACCATTGCCTAGGTGACTGCTTCAAATCATAAAGGGACTTTTTCAGCAAGCATATATAATCCTCTTTTCCTAAGACTTCAAAACCTTCTGGTTGTTGCATATAGATTTCTTCCTCAAGTACCCCATGTAAGAATGTTGTCTTCACATCCAGCTGCTGTAACTCTAAGTCATGCATGGCCACAATACCAAGGAAGGCTCGAATCGTACTATGCTTTACAACTGGGGAAAATACATCAGTGAAGTCTACTCCTGGAATCTAACTGAAGCCTTTAGCAACTAGTCTGGCTTTGTACCTGGCTTCTTCAACTTCCGGTATCCCCTCCTTTCTTTTAAATACTCACTTACAGCGAACAACTTTCTTACCCTTAGGTAATTTCACCAAGTCTCATGTGTCGTTCTTACTAAGTGACTCCATCTCCTCCTGCATAGCAATTATCCACTTACCAGAATTATCGCAGCTAATTGCTTCTGAATACGTCTCAGGTTCTTCACCGAAATCAATGTCCTCAGCCACGTTTAAAGCATAAGCGACCAAATCAGCCTCTGCATATCTCTGAGGGCATCTAATTTCTCTTCGAGACCTATCTTTTGCAATGGAATATTGTGAAGCTGCTTGTGATGAGCTCGTTCCATCCACAACATCTAAAATAGGCTCTGGAGTAGTCTCTGTAGATATCGGCCCAATCTCCACCTGTGTACTTGTCTTCTGCTTATCTTCCTCAGAAAGAGTTTTAGATAGAGACCCCTGAAGCATGCTAGTCTCATCAAAGATAACATCTCTACTGATGATGACTTTCCCGTTCTCTGGACACCAAAGTTTGTATCCCTTCACTCCTTGTCTAAAGCCTATAAATATACACTTCACCGAACGAGGCTCCAACTTCCCATTATCAATATGAGCATACGCAGGACATCCAAAAATTCTTAAATCAGAATAACTAGCAGGAGTACCAGACCATACCTCTTGTGGAGTTTCCCTTTCAATAGCAATTGATGGAGAGCGATTTACAAGATAACAAGCATACGCAGCAGCTTCTGCCCAGAAAAACTTCGGTAGCCCAACATTAAGAAGCATACAATGCACCTTCTCCATCAAAGTCCTATTCATCCTCTCTGCTACACCATTCTGTTGAGGAGTATACCGAACTATATGATGTCTTACAATACCTTCAGCTCTGCATAAGGTATTAAACTCATCAGAACAAAACTCCAATCCGTTATCAGTTCGAAGATGGTTTAATTGCCTCCCTGTCTGCTTCTCAATCATGACCTTCTACTCCTTAAAGGTAGTAAAAACATTACTTTTATGTCTTAATTAAAAAAAATGCACAAACTTTTCTTGAGAAATCATCAATAATAATCAACATATAGAGCGCACCACCTTTAGATTGTACTCTAGAAGGCCCCCACAAATCAGAGTGAATGTAGTCTAGCACACCCTTTATGTTATGAATGTCAACTGAGAACTTAACTCTTTTCTGCTTGCCAAGAACATAGTGCTTGCAAAACTTTAGGTTTGTAATACTTTGACCATCAAGAAGTCCTCTCTTGCTCAATTCAACCATGTTATTCTCACTCATATGACCCAAACGCATATGTCAAAGTCTTGTAACATCAAAATCAGACATAGACGACCTTGCGACGACAACATCACATATTACTATGGATCCCTGCAGAACATATAAACCGGCGGTTCTCCTTAGTCCCTTCATCACAACAAGAGACCCTTTACTGATCTTCACAGCTCCACCTTCACCAGTGTACTTGTAACCTTTAGAATCAAGAATACTCAAAGAGATCAGATTTCTCTTCGAATCAGGGGCGTGCCTCACATCACCAAGTGTTCGAATGGCACCATCAAACATCTTAATTCTGATCGTGCCAATATCAGCGATTCTGCATGATGCATTATTGCCCATCAAAACAGCACCACTCGAAACTGTTTCATATGTTGAAAATCAATCCCGATTGGGACACATATGAAACGTACAGCCAGAATCAAGAATTCATTCCCCACTCTGCTTCAAATCAGCATCAGAGGCAACGAGAAGTTCACCATTACTGTGATTTTCGGCAACATCAGCCTCACCAGACTTCTCTGCAACAGCAGATTTCTCCTTCATGCTTGCCGTTGTCATTAATCTCGGTTGACATCCACAAAAAAAGAAAATAAAATCAACCTTGCTCTGATACCACTTGTAACGAGATTATCACGAAAAACGACAACAAGAATAATAGAGAACTCACCAAATTTAAGTGGAAAACTCTTGACGGGAAAAAACCACGAACAGAGGAGGAAAAATCACTAAGAGCGATGGAATACAAAGTCGGCGGCTTTGATAAAGTAAAGAGAAGTAGAAAGAAAAGAGAGGTAGAGAGAGAGAAAGAAAGAAGAGGTAACCAAATAACCTTCTTCATTGATTGATCTAACTTGTCTATATACAATTTATAGGGACCTTAGAATACTTAGTCAAATAAAAAATTAATAATGAAACTGTTAATTAACAGATTTATAAATCTGTTAATTAACAAATTAATAAGAAAATATCTAATAAATATTAACGAATTAATCAGAATTTGAATTATCAAACTCTAACAAGGTGAAAGCACACAAGCAAACAATCTTCAATATGTTGGAAGAGCCAAGTATGGTCTCCAACGTGAACAGTTTAACTTTGTTGTCTGCCAACGTGAGTGCCGAGAGTTGCCAACTCGTGAAGTTGGTCACGTTTTTCTCCAAGCTTCAATGTGTTGGAAGAGCAATTGCATGGTTTCAAATTGGTTGATCAAGTTGTTGATGATGCATGCAATGGAATTAATGGTTTTGTAGAAACTTGAATTATAATTAATCATGCAATGGAATTCACGTTTTGAAGAAACGTGAATAACAATCACGTTTTTGAAATGTGCATAGCAACCAACTGCAATTCTAAACCATGTTGTATAAGGTTTGAAACAAATAAATACTTCAAAATGCAAAGAAGATGACAAATACCTTTGCCGTTGAAGGAACTCAAAGAGGGCAGGGTTTTTGCGCCTTGAGTGAAGAAGACAAGCGGCAACAGATCTGCTAGGGAGGAGGGAAATGGTAAGGGGGGCACCAAGATGGAGCGGCGGCTTGCCCTTGAGCGAAGTAGACGAGCACGACTTGCTCTTGCGTGAAAAAGGAGAGCGGCGGGTTTCCTTGTGCGACACGAAGTTGGAAGGGGGGAGGAGGGAAGGGGGAAGGGGAATTGATTCAGCAATTTCTTGTGTGGCACGAAAATGGGGTGGCGATCGAGGAAACCCTTGTGGGGTGATTTCTTGCGCGAAATACTTCGACTGCGTTTGGTAGGCTTGTTTTTCATTTTCATTTTTCATAGAAAATACCATTTTTCAAAAAAAACGTGTTTGATTTACATTTTTCAGACTTATTTTCTAGAAAAAAGATACAGCGTTTTCTGAAAAACTAGATAATGAAATAAAATCATTCTTTAAAAAAATGAGAAAATACGATTTTTTGAAAAATAAAACAAACTAAACACTCCCTTCTTGTGCAGCAATTTCGTGTGTGAAGGGTTTTGGCAGAAAGAGATGGATGGGTTCAAAAAAAAAAGATTTGTTTTTATATGAAATTAATTTTTTAAATGTGCATCCAAGGCATTGCGAATGCACTATTAAAATTAATTTTAACAAAGCATCATACACACTATAGATACTCCATTATTAATTAATATTAATAGTGCATTCACTGAGCACTATTAAAATTATATTTGACAGCATATTATTTTTTGCATGCATGCTGTTATTTATAAAAATATTATAGTATTCGTAGTACGTTTTATTTGGAATGCTGCGAAAACTATTATTAACATCATGCTATGAATATGTATTATTAATGACGCGTTGTGAAAAATAATATTTGTTGTAGCGGTTGTTCGACGACATGTCTACTCCACAAAATGATCAAATTTTATTAAAATTCTTTCTACCCAAGAGAATTCATATTATTCTTTTAATCCCATAATATGTTTACAATGATTTATGTAAATAATGTCTAAATCCCAGTTCCAGAAAAATTGTAACAGTTATAAAAAATCATAATAAAATTTTGTTATGTAAAATCATAATAAAATTGTTTTACAAAAAAATCTTAATAAAATTTTCTTCTATGATATCTCGTGCATTTTATCTTCACTCAAATATAAATCCACCTGCCAATACTCTCCTCACTTACACATTGGAAAGGCCACGCTGGGACAAGACCCATAGGCGCCCTCTAACTATGTGTTAACCTGCTTCGACATAAAGTTATTCTTCGTGCTCAAAGGCTAGCTCCGACGACAACGAAGAGCACTTGGTGGCAAACATCCAAATTTTACCCCTATAGCATAAGTACTTAAACAAAAAAATTATACCTGAAAAGATGAGTTCCTAACTCAATTATATTCCAAGACAGAAATTAGTTTTAATCACTGAATCTTTTGTCTGGAAACAAAAAAATCCTAATTCCTATGCATTAAAATTATCCTGTTCCAGTTTGTCCGAAAGCCGATCACTACTTCACCTCCCCATTCCATTTCCCACGCGAGGAAAAAACTACAAACACTTGCTTTAATTTGCTTCCCCAACTCCACAGTCATCAACGGCATCTTCACGGACCAAGAACAGTGGTCTGCTATCGCAATGATTAAAGGCATCTTCAATTAGATGCACCTTATTCTTAACGTGATCCTTAAATGCTTTTAAAATTGAGCTGGAGCGAGCAACTGGAGGTTGAGAAGAAGAAGGAGGAGGAGGAGGAGGAGGGTATGGAGGCTGAGCCCAAGCTTTCCCTTGGCGGCGCCGGAAGCAGCAAAAGCATGATGACCATATTCTACAAGGACAGGGTTTGCGTGTGCTACGCCACTGAGAACCAGGTCCAGCTCTGTTTCACCAGCACACAGTTCCACTGGAACATTTGATTCAATATCTTTTACTGAAATGATCAGCCCAAGGCGATCATATCGATGGCGAAAAGCGAGACGACGGAGGAACTGAAGAGCGCGATAA
Source organism: Boesenbergia rotunda (assembly GCA_024364735.1). Taxonomy (NCBI): domain Eukaryota; kingdom Viridiplantae; phylum Streptophyta; class Magnoliopsida; order Zingiberales; family Zingiberaceae; genus Boesenbergia; species Boesenbergia rotunda. The sequence continues at coordinate 3,994 of JAGFNQ010003014.1, read as the reverse complement.
TGAAGCAACAAGTGCTGCCCCAATCGATCGTCAACGCAGGGCAGTCCATGAAGAGATCTCTGCAGAGGTTTCTGCAGAAGAGGAGGGCTAGACTCCGTGATGCCTCAGCGTGTCCGTACGCCGCCGCTGCTGCCAACCTCGAGCAGATATAGCATATATAATATTTTGCAATAATAACGTTCTTCTCATCTCTCAGAACTAAAGACTTCGAAAAAGATGAGATTTTGTGGGTGTGTCGGTGGTTTTGTTTTTTTTTCTTCCTTTTTTCTAATTTGTCCTAATATATTTTGACATGGAGTTGGTGTTGTTTGTGCTTGATGAAGGAGGTAGGAGCGTTGAAAGATATTGTTATATATAGTTAGATCGTAAAAATTTTAAATATTATTTATATAAAAAAATTCTTTACCAATTTATTATTTTTTTTAATTACATCAAAATTATTTTAAAATAATTATAAAAACTACTAAAATAATTATTACACATTTATTGATAAATTATAAATCCTAAATTCTAAATCCTATCATTTTAAACTCTAAATTTTAAACCAGCACTATTATATAAAAATATTTTTTATTAATTTAATCAAAATTATTTAAACCTTATTCAAAACATTTTAAATCAATCAAAATTATTTTTAGGGTAGTAAATGAATCGATTATTCGTAAACAAACTGGGTGTCCGACTTAATAAGAGTTTATTTATGTTCATTTAATATATACAAGAATAATTAAATAAATAAGCTAAACAACTCGTTAACTAAATAAACAAGTTTGAACATATTTATATTCAGCTCATTAATGTTTGTAAATAATATACGTGTGATGGTGCAATCTTCGTTAAGTCAGGGTTGATCTAGTTTGACTAGGCTCGGGTGAGCTTGAGTTTTGATATTTGACAATGATATTTGAACATTGTGTGAGTCAAGTGAATCAAGGTTGACTGGAAACTTAACTAGGTGAAGTCCAAGTGAATCGGGAAGATTGCACATTAGCAAGGTGGAAGTCTACTGAGAGACTAGTCCTAACTTGACGGTTAAGCATACCTAGTGGAACTAGGTGAAGTCCAGGTGGATCGGGGAGATCGCATGCTGGCACGAAAAAAGTTCTAGTGAGATTAGGTGAAGTCAAAGTGGATCGAGGAAATCGTACATTAGCACGAGAGAAGTCCTAGTTGGGAACTAAGCAAAGGAAAGTCCAAGTCGGTCAAAAGATTGATCAGACACTTGGTGAGGAAGTCCTAATATGTCACGATTGAAAGTATAGCTAACACAACTTTGATGAAGTTAACACTTTGGGACATTTTCCAGTAATTATTATCCTTGAAAATGAAGCGGTTATTTATTTACTCTTAAGGAGTAAAATTATGTCAAACTATATTTTTGAAAGATTGAACTTGATAAAATTTGTTGGATCGAGAGAACCGATAGAGGGGGGGTGAATATCGGAAAACGTTCGGATTTTAGAATTAGAGAAATTACGCAGCGGAATAAAACAATCGTGAACACAGGTGTTTTTACTTGGTTCGGAGCCTAGGTCGACTCCTACTCCAAGGCCCACGGTCGTTGATCGTTTTCTGCAGGCAATTCTATAAGTGCGCAAAACGATTTACAAATAGATGTTACAATTGCAGTATAGTAAACACAAAAGTAAAAGATCGCTATTCGTTACCGACGTCCGGTGTGGAATGTTTCTCAGAGCAGAGGGACGTCGGCGGCGCTTGTATCTCGAGTCGGGAGGTTTCTGGAGCAGAGCGCGGGAGCGGAAGAGCGTGATTGCGTTGAATGAAGTGTTGTTCGTGTAACACCCAATAATTTTCTGGTATTATTAGGGATTTTTCTGAATTTTATAACATTTTTTTGGATTAAAATAAAAAGAAAAAAATATAAGGGGTCGGGCGAGGTTTGATCCCGCGACCATAAGGCAAGCAAAGCCTTAAGGGCATCCGGGCAACCAGCTGGGCAAGGATATCAAGCACAAAAAAAGATGAAACGAAATAATATTATAGTTGATTTAGCCCGTTTCATGAAGAGGTATTTAAACTTCCACTTAAGTCACGTTAAGACGCGATTAAGGCTTGGAGGAGGCTGCGCGAACAGGGGTGGGAGGCTGCGAAAATAGGGAGAAAAGAGAGGAGTTTCCTTACTTCCTCTTCCTCCTCTTGAGTGGAGAACCTAGGGCTTCTTCCCTAGGGCCAAGAAGGGGAGTTTTCTTGCAAAGGAAGAGGAAAAAAACCCTACGCTAGGAAATTCGAGATACTTAGTGAGTTTTCTTCAAGAAAAGAGTAAGTAAATCACTCACCTGCAATATAAGTAGCTTCGCATGTAGTTTCTCGTTGTAGAACCATGATTTTGTGATCTAAGTGCATGCTTTGAGAGTATTGTTTATTGTGTGATTTAAGTTTCTAAAGAATACATGTTTTTAATCATAGAACTTGAATTGGAGTAGATTTTATATGTGCGATCTAAGCATGAAAGACCAAGTTCTTGAAAAGTCCCAAAAAAATAAGTTTTGGGTTAAGGGCACGCAAGGTGCTCGATGAAAGTTCCAAGTGAGAAAGGTAAAGTTTTGTAGTGCAAAGATTTATGTAAAAAGAAAGATAGCTTTGAAAAGTCCCAAAAATGAGTTTTGGGTTAAGGGCACGCAAGGTGCTCGATGAAAGTTCCAAGTGAGAAAGGTAAAGTTTTGTAGTGCAAAGATTTATGTAAAAAGAAAGATAGCTTGATAAGTATAAGCATTATGAGTAAGAAAGTATTTTACTTTTGTAAAGTAACATGTACCGGGCAAAAGAGAGGCCCACAGAAAGTTAGAAAGAAGCTCTAATAGGGTGCGGTGGCTAGCTACCCCGAAACCTATTAGGGATGCGCGCATTGGTACACTGACACCAGGTACATTGTCAAGGCCTGAGAAAGTTGATTATTATTTTGAAGTATATGAGTATATGTAAGTGTTTTCAGTTTAAGCATATATTTTGCTATGTATGTTAACATTGTTATGTTACAAGCATGTTAAAGAGCAAGAGCAAGGAAGTTAGTGGTTTAAAGTATGGAAATGCATAAGTAGCAAGTCGCAAAAGAAATTATGAGCATGTTAGATTTGCCAATGTTTTAGTGCTAGTAAATGTTTTCAAGCATGATTGAGCATGATAAGTATATGAAAGTTTCCATGTGCAAGTATTTCAAAGTGCATGTGTTTTGAAGCAAGCATTATTTGAAAAGAGCATGTTTAGCATTGATCGCATGGATTTGTGAGTTAGGATTTACTTACTAAGCAAATCGCTTATTAGTTGCATTTCCTTCTATTGCAGACAAAGGTAAAGAAAAAGCATAAGCTAGGGAGGCGAGCGGGACTTGCATTGATGTTCATGGCGGCGGAACCGTGGAAGAGATCGTCGGGTTAAGTCTTGTAGAACATGTGTTTTGGTGTTTTGAATTGGTAGAATGAATGACTTTGTTTAAACCTTGCATAGAGACAAAGTTGGGTACAAACTCTAGTCTAGAGTTCATATATTTTAATAGCTTATTTACTTCCGCAAAGATCCTAATTGCAAGTTTATGAGGTTGTTTTGGGTTGCTAAAATGTTTATAAAACTAGTGTAGAGTATAGATTTGGAGTTATTTATCTATATACTTGAAAGTATATGAATTGTGGAGCTTTGGAAATGGTTTTCAGGTCTGTAAATGCAGGTATCAGGCGTGTCAGTCGACTGGTTCAGAATCAGTCGACTGCCCTATCGAACAGAAAGTTTCTGTTCGATGCACCAGTTGACTGCCAAGAGGCCAGTCCACTGGTGCCGGGCACAGAAAGTTTCTGTGGCTGACACCAGTCGACTGGTTATATATCAGTCGACTGGTACCATTGAAAAGAAAGTGTTGTAGGGCAGATGGTTAGTGCTTCACTTTTACAACTAAGAGGTCTAGGGGTCAAATCCTTACAAAACAAATAAAATCAAAGTTTTTTTTAAAAGGGGAAAAATTCAGAGCATGTTAAGGGAAGTC
>JAGFNQ010003013.1:462465-548570 GCA_024364735.1 Boesenbergia rotunda | reverse complement strand
GGCTATGTAAGTTAGCCTGATGGTTGGTCCGACTGAGGGGTGTGGTCCACACGCCCGGTCGGGGAGCCAGACCAAATTAGGAAAAATGGCTATGTAAGTTAGCCTGATGGTTGGTCCGACTGAGGGTGTGGGTCGCCACCACGCCCGGTCGGGGACCAGACCAAATTAGGAAAATGGCTATGTAAGTTAGCCTGATGGTTGGTTCGACTGAGGGGTGTGGGACGCCACATGCCGGTCGGGGAGCCAAACCAGTCTATAAATAGTTAGTTAGGCTTCCAGGCTTCTGGAGGGACCAATCTTCCACGTGGCCGCCACGCTTCCGACCGGGAACCAGTCCAGGCTCCGAGTGGCCTGACGCTTCCAGTCAGTCGCCAACTCAGGCTTCCAAAGGGAATCCAATCTTCTGCGTGGGACGCCACGCATCCGACCGAACACCGCTTCAGGCTTCCGGATGGGCCAATCTTCCACGTGGGCCGCCACGCTTCCGACCGGGAACCAGTCCAGGCTTCCGAGTGGGCTGACGCTTCCGGTCAGTCACCAACTCAGGCTTCCAAAGGGAACCAATCTTCTGCGTGGGACGCCACGCATCCGACCGGAACACCGCTTCAGGCTTCCGGATGGGCCAATCTTCCACGTGGGCCGCCACGCTTCCGACCGGGAACCAGTCCAGGCTTCTGAGTGGGCTGACGCTTCCGGTCAGTCGCCGACTCAGGCTTCCAAAGGGAACCAATCTTCTGCGTGGGACGCCACGCATCCGACCGGATACCGCTTTAGGCTTCCGGATGGGCCAATCTTCCACGTGGGCCGTCACGCTTCCGACCGGGAACCAGTCCAGGCTTCCGAGTGGGCTGACTCTTTCAGTCAATCACCAACTCAGGCTTCTGGAGGGTACGACGCGTCAGCCTGCGTCCCGTCCAGGTATGACTTGCCTTGTGTGGCCGACCGATAACTTCGGTCGGGAGAGCCTTTCGTTATAGATAGAATGCTGCGTTTTACAAGATTACATCACTCTAGGGCTCTCTGTACATTTGCAAGTGTAAGGAACTCCACGGTCGGTCAAGCCTTTTCCATGTTCATCCTCCAAGTAGTAAGCGCCTGAATGCAATTTCTCTACTACCTTGAAAGGCCCGCCCCACTGTGGTTGTAATTTGTTCACATCACCGACCGGCTTTATACGTTTCCAGACTAGGTCCCCGGCTCGAAACGAGCGCGGCAACACCTTCTGGTCGTATCTTTGTTTCATACGCTGACGGTACACGAACATCCGGGCGGCCGCTTTTTCCCGGACTTCCTCTATGAGGTCAAGCTCTAAGCGCCTTCTTTCGTCATTCCCTTCGTCGTAGCTTATCCGCCGGTCAGATTCACAACCGACCTCGACCGGCACCACCGCCTTGCTGCCGTAGACTAGGTGGAAAGGCGTCTGCCCGGTCGCTTCTCTGGGTGTGGTTCTGTTTGGCCAAAGGACCCCGGGCAGCTGCTCCACCCAGTTGGTTCCGGCATGGTCCAGCTTTGTTTTGAGCCCTCTCAAGATTTCCCTATTGGCGACTTCTGCCTGGCCGTTGCTCTGTGGATACGCCACAGATGTAAAGGCCTGCTGGATGCCGTATTCTGAGCACCACTCTTTGATTTTCTTCCCTTGAAACTGCCGACCGTTGTCAGAAACCAACTTGTGGGGGATCCCGTATCTGCATAAAATATTTTGCCACAAGAACTTAATCACCGCCTGCTCGGTGATCCGGGCCAGCGCCTCTGCTTCCACCCATTTAGAGAAGTAATCCACCGCGACCAACAAGAACTTCTTCTGGGCGGGAGCGAGCGGAAAGGGACCTACGATATCCATGCCCCATTGGTCAAACGGGCAAGAGACAGCAGATGTCTTCATTACTTTGGTCGGCCGGTGCGGTAGGCACTGGTGTTTTTGACATGAGATGCATGTTGCGGCCAGCCGGTCGGCATCCTTCTGCAAAGTTGGCCAATAATACCCGGCCAACAGAGCCTTCCGGGCGGTGGCTCTACCACCCGAATGAGTACTGCATACCCCCATATGGACCTCACGGAGCACATAATCTGCGTCTTCACTGCCAAGGCATTTGAGTAATGGCCGGGCGTGAGCCCGTTTATAGAGGACATCTCCGACCATGGTATATTGCACGGCTCTCTTTCTGAGCATCCGAGCCTCCTCCCGGTCGGATGGTACTTCTCGCCTGGTCAAGTATGCAATCAATGGAGTTCTCCAATCGGTCTCCAATTCGATCTCTGCTTGCTGCTCGATTTGCATGACGAATAAGGCATGGCAGGCCGGCCGAGGGACCACCCAAGCTCCGACTGCGCTAGCTAATTTGGCTAGCTCATCCGCTTTCAAGTTGCTTTCCCGAGGGATCTTCTGTAAGAGTACCTCCCTGAAACCCGCCTTCAGCTGTTCATAAGCATCGATGTACTCTTGCAGCCGGCTGCTGTTGACTTCGAAATTACCGGCCAGTTGCTGTATGGCAAGTTGCGAATCTGAGTATAGCCACACCCGAGTGGCGCCGACATGCCGGGCGGCTTGCAGACCGGCTAGAAGTGCTTCATATTCAGCTTCATTATTAGTCGCCTTGTGTTCTAGCCGCACGGACAGGTGTAGCCGTTCTTCTTCGGGTGAAACCATGAGAACGCCGATTCCGCTTCCTTGTCGAGAAGATGCCCCATCAACGTACACCTTCCATACGCCCTCGGCTTCGTCGGGATGCCATTCCGTGAGAAAATCGGCTAAGGCTTGAGCCTTGATAGCCGGTCGGGGTTGATATTGTATGTCATACTCACTTAGCTCAGTTGTCCATTTGACTAGCCGCCCTGAGGCGTCTGGGTTAGTGAGCACCCGACCCAAGTTACTGTTAGTCAATACAGTAACTGGGTGAGATAAGAAGTATGGTCTGAGTCGCCGGGCGGCTAAGAATAGTATGTAGCCCAATTTTTCGAGTGTCGTGTACCGACACTCGGCTCCTTTAAATAAGTGGGCAAAGAAGTACACCGGCCTTTGCTCAGTTGTTTCTTGCCGGGCCAGCACCATGCTGCCCGAGTCGGAGGAAGCCGCTAAGTATACATATAAATTCTCATTCGGCTCCGGCCGGGAGAGTGTCGGTAGCTCAGACAGATAAGCTTTCAGCTCTTCGAAGGCCCTGTCACATTCTGCGTCCCACTGAAATTTGGTGGCCCGGCGTAAGGTCTTGAAGAATGGCAGACCCCGTTCGGCTGACCGGGAAATGAACCTTGACAATGCCGTTATCCGCCCCATCAGCCGTTGAGCTTCTCTGAGATTCCTTGGAGCCGGCATCTCCATGATGGCCTTTACTTTGCCCGGATTTGCTTCGATTCCCCGCTCGGTAACTATATAGCCGAGGAACTTCCCGCTTCGAGCCCCGAATAGACATTTGGCCGGATTAAGCTTCAGGCCAAACCGCCGTAGAGTTTGGCAAGTTTCTTCAATGTCGGGGATTAGTTCTTCTGCCCGGGCAGTCTTGATCAGAATATCGTCGACGTATACTTCGACGTTACGCCCCATCTGCGACCGGAACACCTTGTTCATCATTCTTTGGTAGGTGGCGCCCGCATTCTTGAGGCCGAACGGCATGACGGTGTAGCAGTAGGTGCCGTCAGCCGTGACGAAGCTAACCTTCTCCTGATCAGCCGCAGCCAGCGGGACTTGGTGGTATCCCTGGTACGCATCCAGCATTGATATAAACTCGCTGCCGGCCGTCGAGTCTACCATTTGATCGATCCGTGGAAGTGGGTAGCAATCCTTCGGGCATGCCCGATTGAGGTCTCGGAAATCAATGCATACCCGCCACTTGTCGTTGGGTTTGGCCACCAGCACCACATTGGCCAGCCAGGCAGGGAACTGGACCTCCCGGATGTGTCCTGCCTCCAACAGTCTTTCTACCTCCGCCCGGATGACTTGATTCTGGGCGGCGCTGTGGTCCCTTTTTCGCTGCTTCACTGGCCGCGCACCCGGGTGCACGTGCAATTGATGCTCTGCTACTTCCGGCCGGACTCCCTTTAAGTCTTTCGCCGACCAGGCAAATACGTCTTGATTCCGAGCGAGGGAGTCGACTAGGGATTGCTTCAGCTCCTCAGAAAGTCCTGCAGCAATTTGTATCTTGGTGTCTTCCCGACCGGGCAAAAGTTGTACCTCTTCTTTGTCCTCCCGCAATTCTGCCCAAGGGGAGGCTTGCACCATGTTGCAACTGCTTCCTGCCCGCCTTGCTTTCTGACCTCCCGAGCGGACATCATCAGCATAGCAGCGCCGGGCCACGGTCTGATTGCCCTTCACCTCGCCGACTTTGTCGCCGACCGGAAACTTCACCTTGAGGTAGTAGGTGGAGACTACCGCTTTGAATTCGTTGAGAGCCGGTCGACCGAGAATGGCGTTGTAGGCAGCTGGCGCATCCACAATCAGAAACGTGGTCCATCGGGTTCTCTTGAGTGGCTCTTCTCCAAGTGAGACGGCTAGCCGTATCTGTCCGATCGGCTGTACTTCGTTCCCCGTGAATCCGAATAGGGGAGTAGCCACCATCTCCAGCTGCGATAATTCAATTTGCAGTTGATCGAAAGCTCGTTTATATAAAATGTTTACCGAGCTGCCGGTGTCCACAATGGTGCGGTGGACTTCGTAGTTGGCGATGACAGCCGTGATGACCAGCGGGTCGTCGTGCGGCACCTCCAATCCTTGTAAATCCTGCGGCCCCCAGCTGATTTGGGGCCCTTGAGCTTGAGAGGTGCTGACTCCGACTTGGTGAATTTCCAGTCGGCGCACCTGCGTCTTTCTGGCCCGGTTGGAGTCGCCTCCGGTCGGACCGCCGGAAATCACATTGACGCCTCCTCGGACGGCGTTCTGGTGATTCGCTTGATCTTCGTCAAGTTCCTCCGCCTCTTCCTGCTCGGGCTGAGGAAACAATTGCCGGGCGGCGGGGGTATCACGCCTTTGTCTTTGTTGGGATGTGGCTCCATGACCACGCCCGCGTCCCTGCGGGGTTTGTCGTCCTTGACCCCTGCCGAGTGGGGTCCGAGCTCTGCCGCCCGCTCGGCAATCTTCAGTGTTGTGAGTATTACACTGGTGAAACGCACAATACGGTGCCCATCTGTTGGGCCAATTCCCCTGTGCCACCTGCACTTGCTGGGGCCTCATTCCAGGCCAATCGGCCGGTCGGGGACTGCGAATTGGCCCTCCTGGCGATCTGTTGTGTTGAGGTGCGGGCTGTGGGCTAACTATCGCTTCCTTCCTCCGGGCGGCTTGCGCTTCCTCTACATTGATATACTTAACAGCCTTCCCAAGCAGGCTGTCGAAATCCTTAGGTGGTTTCCTGATCAGGGATCGGAAGAAATCACCCTCTTGGAGCCCTTGTGAGAAGGCGGTGACCAATACTTCGGGCGTGGTATTGGACACCTCTATAGCTACTCCATTGAACCTCTGGATGTAGGCCCGGAGTGATTCTTTCGGACCTTGCTTCAGAGCGAACAAATTGAGGCTGGTCTTATGGTGCCTCCGACTGCTTGCAAAATGTTGCAGAAACAGCCGCTTTACCTCTGCGAAACTCCCGACTGATCCACTCGGGAGCCCGTCGAACCATCGTTGAGCCTGCCCGGAGAGGGTTGTCAGGATAGCGCGGCATTTGACGCCCTCCGGGTATTGATGCAACAGGGCGGCGCTCTCAAACTTCATGACGTGCTCCTCGGGGTCACTGGCCCCCGAGTACTCAGGCATGGTGAAGAACCGTAAATGCTTGGGGACGGGATCTCCAAGGATTGGTGAAGAGAAAGGGCTGTGAGTCGGATAGGCCGCGGCGGGGTTGGCCAAACCTTTCCCTTTATCTGGGCGCGCCTGATACGCCAGGCTGGACGCTGAAGCTTCGGTCGGGGCCGAGTGTGCCTCATTCCGAAAAAGTGCTCGGGGATAATTTGGAATGAAGGGGTCGGGCTGAGCAGCCATACCTTCTGAATTTCCCCGCATAGAGGGCCCAGGGGGCCGGGCCCCTTGACTACCGGTTAGCGGATGCGATTGTTGTGCCTTCTGTGTCCGGACAGCCATCAGCATTTCATATTCTTCTGGCGAAAGAGTAACCGTCAATGGATTGGGGTTTTCCATTCTTCGCTCTCGATCAGGCAGAAGGCCCTCCTTCTAGCGCCAAATTTGATCCTGTCGCCGAGCGAAATGGAGCCGCAACCGGATGACGGTGTAGAGAGGAGTGACGTGGATGCCGACGGGCTGTCCTCGCTCCAGAATGACTCAGCAAATGGAGGGGGGGTCCTCCGACCGAATGGAAGAGGAAGTAGCCTGGTGGATCTCCGACGGGATGACCTGGACCTGCTGGAGAAGATGACCGTTAGCAACCTAGCCGGGAAGCGTCCCGGCAAGGCCCTCCGACGGTCAAGTCAGTACTCCGGTGAACAAGCAAAAATAACGGAGCACTGTAGACGAGAAGCTATGCGCGCGTACCTGATAATGAGGAGGGGAGGGGCTTATATAGCCGGGGAAAAGGACCAAGTCTGACACGTGTCAGGATCTTCTGACAGGGTCAGAGAATATGGTATGGTTAGGTCGATTTGAGTCTGACCTGTGTCAGGATCTTCTGACAGGATCAGAGGATATGGTATGGTTAGGTCGATTTGAGTCTGACCTGTGTCAGGATTCTCTGACAGGGTCAGAGGATATGGTATGGTTATGTCGATTTGCAACCAACATTCTTTGTCGTATACCGTTTGTCTTATGTGAGGACAAAGACAGGTTTCTGTAAATCAGAGAGTGTCAGTTCACACGAATGGTGATAGCCTGTTATCTGCAGCTGGTGCAGGGGTATTCTGTCTTTATCCCAGGGTGATTCCAAGAGAGTGCCCGAGTGGACACAGGGACGGCACCCCCGGCTGGATATCAAGCCTGGGTGTAAAGGACTGCCGGGCGGATGCACTCGGATGAGCGAGGCGTGTAAGCTTTAATGCGGTCGGGCGGGAATACCCGGCTAGACGAGGCGTGTAAACCTTAATGTGGCCGGGCGGAAATACCCGGATAAACGAGGCGTGTAAACCTTAATGTGGCCGGGCGAAATACCGGATAAACGAGGCGTGTAAACCTTAATGTGGCCGGGCGGAAATACCCGGATAAACCAGGCGTATAAGTCTAATGCGGTCGGCCGGGTTTGACCGACCGGAAGAACCGCCATATTTATTCTAACCAGCCGCCCTAAGTCCGACCGGCCGGCGGGGGCCCTGGGCCCGGCTAGGGTGTCAAGCTGGCTATCCGTACAATGACGTGGATCCTGAAGTTGGCCAGGCCATTTGCCACGATGACTATCCGTACGGTGTCAAAGATAAGGCGGGATCAGCTATAAAATTAAATAATTTAGTGGCAACTGAATTAGATTTTAGCTATTTTGTTTATCAATGTTAATCGAATTCTTAGTGAAGTGGACAAAATTAATAAAGTTTGATACCGAAATGAACTTTTTCTGCCAGCGGAAACATAAGTAATATGTTTTTGATAGGAAAATAAATTTTAAAAAAAAAAATAAAAATATCTATTTTTGATTTCTTTTGTTATTTTTGAGCCTAAATCGAACACCTTATCAATATCACAGATCGAGCGTCATCCGATGTGCCCATTTTAACCTCCACTAAATACAAATATCAAATGCTCTACCAGCTCTTCGTTCTCACCCTCAATTGGAATAATTTTTACGGAATCTACTAATAATTTGTACGTAGATTTTGCCATCTAAAAATTTAAAGATTATAATTTGATAAAATTAATATGTTCATCTTCTCCACGAGCTAATTTCAACATCTGAATTAGTAATCTTCATAATTTATTTTTTCTGTATTAATTCTAAATTCACAAAAATATTGAAACGAACGAATTAACTTTTGTACCACCTCACCCTCAATTAGAACAGCTCGAATATGGTGCCAAACGTCCCCGCTTCACGTCATTTCACTTGTCCTCCACCACCAGCATGACCCCGGATTCAAATGTGCCAGTTCTCAGTTTTCATGGATTTGGTGGGAGATACTGATGGCTCGCTTACTCCAGAGAACGAGTTGCTACCAACCCTTTCCCCCTCAACCGACAATTCCCCTCACCCACCGAGCCGGCCATTCATGTAGTCGTAAATCATCCGCCAAATCTATCGACATGGTTCGGTCCAATGCGACGTCGTAAGCGATTCTCGAACATCTAGCAATGGACTGTCATTATGGACTCCCCCCCGGCTATAGTATAGTAGTAGGATGATTAATCGTTATTTTAAATATTCGCAGTTCAATCTTTGATTACGACGTATTTTGTAGAAATTTTTCTTCTAAATGGGGTGCGAACCTAGAACGCTGGGCTTCTAGATCGTCCATCGCGAACGTTTCCCAATTTATCTGGTGATCGACTAATCGATGAGAAATTTTCATGGGGTCGGTAGGTCACCTAGTTTCATCTGCTACCTGGTCTAATTTTTGCCCCCGGGCTATGATGCAGCGGTAGGGCGACTAGTCGTTATCTCAAACATCCGCGATTCGATCCTTAGCTACGACGTATTTTATAAGATTTTTTCTCTAAATAAGATACGAACCTGAGACGTTGGGCTCTTAGATTCCATTATGAATATTTCCTGATTTATTTTGATGATCGATAAAAATTTTCATAGAGTCGGATTGATAATCTTATACTCATCTGTTACTGCTCTAGTATTTTGTTTTTATTATGGACTACGAGAATTTAAATTTTACATGAGACATCTTTTATGTTTATAGTATTAGAAACATTTATAACGTGAGATCGTCTATAAAAATTCATCAATCATTTAAAAAATGGATAACCTGATTAAAAAATAAAATTGAAACCTCTAGCAGTCTGATGGTGGGTGACCCATCTGGTGGTAAACAAGTTGAACCAGTCAGTCAGTCGGGTCTTAGATTGAACCGGACGATTCAGTCCGGTCTAAACCGATCGGAGCCACCGACAGTCTCGTGGTGGTCCCCACTCGAGAGGACGTCGCACCGACTGATTTTGATTTACGGAGTGAAAAACATTCTTCTAATAACGTGATTATTCGTAGCTAATCGGATTGTAGCGCCTGTGTGAGAGAGAAAGAGTGGTTCCCAAGTCTCTCTCGTTCCCCTTCTCCGCCTCAATTTTTGTTCCTTTTAGACGCCAGATCTCCCTCCCATCTCCTCGATCGATCGCTCTTTGCTGCGCGCGATGTTGCCCAGGATGAGGCTGCTGCTGGCGGTGGCGGCGGTGGCGGCGGTGGCGGGTGGCTTGGCGGAGGCCGGCAAGCTGAAGACGTGCGACAAGGGGTGGGAATGCAGCGGCAGCATCTACTGCTGCAACGAGACCATTACCGACTACTTCCAGGTGTACCAGTTCGAGAACCTCTTCAGCAAGCGCAACGCGCCGGTCTCGCACGCCGTCGGCTTCTGGGACTACCAGTCCTTCATCACCGCCGCCTCCCTCTTTGAGCCCCTCGGGTTCGGGACCACCGGCGACAAGCCTACCAAAATGAGGGAGGTCGCCGCCTTCCTCGGCCACGTCGGCAGCAAAACTTCCTGTGAGTCCCCCTGAATCTTACTCCCCTTTCTTAGTGATTTCCCCTTTCCTTGCTACTAGCTTTGTTCGTGTGTATGCATCGGATCTTAAAAACAATTAACCTAACTAATAATCTGCTGCTTTGTCCCATTTAATTATTGTGCTTGAGTCTGATAAATAGCAATTAGTAGAAATTTGGAGTTTGAATACATTGATATTTAGATACTCTGTACATAGGTTCTGTGCCTTTCTTTAACACAATTTTATACATTGATTTTCCTGAATCCTCGCAAGTACAATTGATTTATGTATTCATTTGTCTATCAGACTTGAAGACGATGATGTTGGTTTGGTTCACTCGCCTATTTGATCAATAATTGAATTTGAGATGCAAAACTAAAAACAAACATACACAATACAATTAAAACTCATATCTGAATTCATAATATATTATACATGTTGACCAAAAGAGGCAATCTTTTATACATGCTTGTACTTAAGTCTTGTCAATGAAATCAGTAAACCATATCCTTACAGAATCATAAAACATAATTCATCACTGTATTCTTTGTCGTAAATCATAATTCATCATTATTAAACTATATCAGTTCCAATTTTTTTCACTCAGCTAATCATGAATCATAGTTGAATGGGTATGACTTCTTCTCAAGCAAAGTGGGTATTACTTGATACATATAGATGTTATTGATACTCTGACTTAGTAGTTTGTGCAAACATATTGCTTAAGTAAAATTCCCTGTTAATCCCTTTCTGTAAATAAAAAAAGAAAGAAAAAACTTCACTAGGTGGTTCCAGAATGAATCTAATTTTGCCTCATATTGAGCTGGGATGATGAATGAAGAATAGTTGGATGAATTTTCCATGTATATTACCTGTTCTACTCATATTAAATCCTTTTTTAGGTGTTTAACGGATTAATCATCTGCTCCAGGTGGATATGGTGTTGCCACTGGCGGCCCACTTGCATGGGGATTATGTTATAATCATGAAATGAGCCCAAGCCAAGATTATTGCGAGAAAGACTACCTCTATCCTTGCATTGACGGAGCTCAATATTATGGGCGTGGGGCTCTCCCTGTGTACTGGTATGCTGTGTCTGAATTAGGTGCAATGATGCAACATACATATTAAGCTTATAGTTTGGATTCTGGTAAAATGACTACTGATGTATTCTATTATTGACTTTTTCGATTTTATTTCAGGAACTACAACTATGGTCTAGTTGGTGATGGCATAAAGGTCGACCTTTTGAACCATCCAGAGTACCTCGAGCAGAATGCTACTATAGCTTTCCAAGCAGCCATGTGGAGGTGGATGACACCAATGAAGAAGAAGCAGCCTTCAGCGCATGATGTTTTTGTCGGGAACTGGAAGCCTACAACGAATGACACCTTGTCCAAAAGGTTGCCGGGTTTCGGACTTACCATGAACATTTTGTACGGAGATACTATTTGTGGCCAAGGCTACATTGATCCCATGAACAACATCATATCCCACTACCAGTATTACTTGGACCTGATGGGAGTAGGGCGCGGAACCTCGGGCGACAATGTGGATTGTGCAGAACAAGTGCCTTTCAACCCATCATACAAAGCTGCTACAACCTAATTATCAAGCCGTTCAATATTTGTTGAGTGCTCAGCATGAAGTCTCAATAAACTGTGTCAAGTAAGTTGTGTAGTAAAAGTTTCTGTTTTGAGATGTGAAGTAAAGGTATCATGTCAATTGGCTTTGCTACTGTTCATTGATGATTTATGGATGTATCTCATGTCAGATTTCAGTGTTCGTCCAGTGGTAAAAAAAAACCTTATAAATGCTATATATTCTTTATTCCGATATGAAAATTATTATCTTTGGATTATGTTTATAGAGATGGTTACCTTTGGTTTTTACAAAATCAATGCAGTAAGTTTTAGAGATGGTGACACTCTTGTGTTCCCATCCAGCCATTGTTCTGTATCTCAATGCACGTTTGCGTCCTTATGGACCGTGATGATCGTATGCTTTGCTCCAAAGGGATTGTGTTTGCTACATTAGACAAGAAAACAAGATCTGAATGAGAAATAATAAGTAAACAGTTTGTGTGGGTTTCGATAAAGGCAAGGAGAGACGCTGACGGCGAAGGATCCGACCTGCACTTACATCCAAGATGAGTCATTACGAGTAAATAGGCATTTTTCTTTAAGCAAGGCAATAGGTTACTCATTAAGCAAGGCATTATAAGGGATTTCGCTCAGTGCCGTAGTTGGGAATATCAGATGGTCCACGATATATTTCATACGCATTGAGAATCGATTTCATGATATATTATAGTAACATTGCATATACAAATCAACTATCTCAATTTATGAGAGCAATCTCATTAAACGAATATGAATGAAGAGGTACTACATTGTCTCATTTCACTTTTTTTCTTTCGACTCTAACCTTCAACCTCACAACACCATATCACCTTGCCACATTCTTCGATTGTTGAACTTTAATGCTCTATTTACTCGTAAAGAGAAAGAAATTCCCTGTAGAAATATTTCCCTGAGGAATAGAAAGACGTGGAAAATAAAAGTATAACTCGAAGAAGATAAATTTGAGGAAGGAAGAGACCCTGCAATCTCGCTGTCAGACTCGTGGTCAGGCCACGGCCTCATGGTGAGGTCGCGCATCGCCCACGAACTCACGGTGGCAAGACCGCGACCGGTTTACGGCCTCGTCGTCGGGATGTTGCAGTAGCAACGTCGAGATGAAGACTTAGTTCCGTCCGATTTGAACGGATAAGAAAACGAGTTAAATTTGATATGCTGATGAATTTAAAACCATTGATTATTTTTTAGAAGTGAATAGAGGAATGTGTGTCCATGTGTAATCTCTCTTTTACCTCGTTCACGGTGGTAAAAGATTATTCACTAGCCTCAATGTTCCGATTAATTCGTCTCAGAGTCAATACGGAAAAGATAAATTACAAGGACTATTAGCTCCGATGGATAACACATGGACACATAGAGGGAAGATACTGACTTTATTAGATTTTTTTTCTTACATCATTTGAACTCCAAAGTAAACAGGGCAATGTGAACTATTTTGATTCCATCACAGATTAAACAGACATCTTTTGTCATCGTTTTATTTAAAAAAAACATCTTTTAAAAAACATTAAAACAATACTCTGATATATTTTTGTTCGAGCATGGTTATTGCAACTACGTAACTTTTAAATATAAATTAAAATTGATCAAGCTTAATTAAAATTATTATACATAAAACACATATTATATTATACATAAAACATCGTATGTACCAACTTAGTTAAAATTGATCAAACTTAATCAAAATCATTTTAATCCGATCAAAATTAGATTAATAGTATTGTAACAGCTATTGTTCATATATAGCTGTTATAATAGTTTTAAAGTAATTTTAATTCAGTTGAAATAATTTTGATTAAATTTAAATAAATTTAACATACTCTAATGTAATAATGCTTGATATATATTAATTTTGATTAAATTTACTTTAACCCATTATAATAATTACGACATATCTATATCCCAAGTTGTGCCCAATTGATTAGAGAATAATAAATTTATTATAATAAGATAAAATTAATTCTTAACTGGTATATAAGTATATGTACTAGGGAAAAAATATTTTCTATCTTTTAGAGATTTGATGGTCGATTATAAATTAATTCTAGGATTTATTTTTTGTCATATAATTTGATGACGATCTATAAAGATGTTTTCATATGAAAATAATCATACATGTTGCATCAACTACGACATATATTAGCTATGAAATAATTGTTACACAACTTAGATATGAGCTGTTATAATACGGTTGAAATACGATAAAAATATATTGAAGTATTATTCCAATATTTTGAAATAAAAAAGATAATTTTTTGTTAAGAGAAAATGATAATAAGTCTGAAGCCTCACATATCCTACTCATTGTTTGTTTGAATAAAAAAAACAATCAAAGGACTACCTTTCAAAAATTCAATATTTTTATAAAACTAATTTCGTTAGCCTGAAGCTTCATGCTCATTCTAACACAATTTTTTAATTGACATCAGAATATACCTTTAATTATCTCTTTTGGTGTTTCTAAAATAGAAACGGAAGAATACATCAAATTATGAATAATAAAGCTACTAATTTGTTAAATACATATTCACTATAATTTCATTAAATTGTTTGAACTTTTGAACTATATATATATTCATTGCCCAAGCTTAATTAATTCTTGGGCAAAAAATAATTAATGCTCAATTTCCCTTCTTAAAGGGAAATTAATGCAAGTAATTAATTAAAAATATTAAATATTTAATGTTATGTAATTAAATAAACAAAAAAAATGAATTGAATTAGGTAATAGTGCGCTGCAGAGGCCGATTAGTTGGAAAGAACTCTGTTCCGCAGCCGACGCCGGCGAAGGTGGCCATGAGGTCGCTCAGGTTCATGTAGTGCACGGTCGGGTCGCTGCTCCGCAGCAGGTCGAGGAGGTAGAGGAAGAAGTCGGCGTCGCAGGCGACGCGCAGCGCGCCGCCGTAGGAGTACCCGAACTCCGGCACCGACAGTCGGAGCAGGTCCTCCATCAGCCGGTGGTTCAGATAGTTCGCCTCCACCTCCATCCGCCGCGCCGCCGCCCCCTCAATTCCCACCATGACCCAGATGTGCCCCTCCGGCAGCAGCCCTGCGGCCGTCTCCGCCGCCGGGAGATTCCTCGCGCCGCCGCATCCGCCGCCGCAAACCAGCAGCTTCCTCACCAGGCTCGTCATCCCAATGGCCATTGATGACCTTCTCTCTTCAGCCGGCGTACGTTAGAATTAGTAGCTGTTATCGATGATGTATTAGATTTGAAGGCGATGGAGACGGCCCTCGGGCCCTGAGCTTCCATTTTATAGAGAAGCAGCGGCTGGTTTAGGTTACCATTTATGTTATAAAAAAAACGATTTTTCATTTTGACACTCGTGGTTCAAAATAATATTTTCTTATTCATATCCTTTTTCATTCGGATAAATCGGAAAACATAATTTTGAAGCTCAACATTCTATTACTGTACACCCCATTTAGAGAAAAATTTATGTAAAATATATTGTAGTTGAGGATCAAAATACAAATGTCTGAGTGACAACTTAACATCCTCCTATTGTACCATAGCCCCGAGTAACGTATCCCTTTCTAACATTTATAGGAATATGATCTAATTAATTTTTGTAAATTATAAGAGGTAGACTAAAAATCAAAAGAACATCTTTTATTTTTATTATCTTAAATGGGCACTTTAAATTTGAAGTCTCAAAATATTTCTAATACCATTATTGCAATTTTGATCCAAACTACTAAAATATGCAATAATTTTAATAAAAATATTATAACATAAACAAATTTAGAGTTAAAATTGATCAAATAAAATGAAAACTATTTCACACAATTTTAACTAAAATTATTTCATATTAAAATTGCTCTAATATATTTTTAATTATTTTAACTTATTCAAAATTATTGTGTCCGCATTAAAATGATTTTAACTAAATTGAAAAAGATTTAACTAACGTTGAAATAATTGTGATCAATATTTAAATACTTCGAATTAATACTAAAACTTATAGTTTTCGATCATAAAAATAAGAGGAGTGTTATCAATGGTTGTCCCATCATAATTCCTTAAAGTGGCACGCATGGCATTTCATCGAACACACTGCGCGCATGCATGTTCCGGTGTTGTAGCAACTGGGAAAGCGCGGTAGTATTAATTTCTGGCGAACACACGGAAACAGAGCCTTGGAGCGGAAGCCATTTGGACAATACTAAACTAAGAACCGACGCGGAGGGATATTAATCATATTATTCGATGGGATTCCCTTCGGTCTGCCATTAATTGTTCAACATATGGCCGGGCACATGGCCATGGTGAGGTGGAAGAGGAGGACTGGAGGAGTTGGGTTGGGCGGGGAAGCCAGCTACTTGGAGTGCTGGGGAAACCGTGTTTCACGGACAGGCACATTAATTTGCTGTCCACGGCGAGGAGGAGGACGGTGCGTGGGCAGGCGGTGTGGATTGATTGTGCTGCGTCCTACTTTTAGGCGATTCAATGTTCAATTCACCAGTCGGTAACACATTTATTATAATAGATAAAATTTAATTTTAGCAGATGTATGTATTCAGATTTTTTTTTTCGTTTTTAATTATTTAACGGTCGATTATAAGTTAATTTTATTATTTATATAATTTGGGTATGGTCTATGAAAGGTAGCTAGATTGAGGAGGCATTGGTTGGATATAATAGGGTATTTTATTGATGATAATTATTTTCATTGAAAATGAGGGTATCATTCCTTAATATTCTCATCAATTAAACTCCTCACTCATTCTTTCATTTTTCATATATCAATTTTTTTTTTATTTTACTATCTTCTTTTACATTCTCTCATTTTACTTTCTCTTTCTATATCTCTTATTACATTCTCTCTCTACATTTTATAATTTCTCTCTCCACATATTTGCTCTTTTCTCTCACTGTCTCTCTTAGTCTATTTTTTTCTCTATATATTTTATATTATTTTCTCTCTCTACTTATTTATCTCATTTTCTCTCTATATATTTTCTATATTACTTTATCTCTCTATCTTTTTTTATCATAATTTATCTATTTTTGTTTTCACTTTCTCTCTATAATTTCTATATCATTTTGTCTCTCCATATTTTCTATATCACTTCCTCTCTCTACTTCTCTTATTATAATTTATCTGTTTTTATTTTTTCACATTCTTTCCGTATTTTCTATATCACTTTCTCTATAGATATTTTCTATATTACTTTCTCTATAGATATTTTCTATATCACTTTCTCTCTCTATCTCTCTCATCTCATTTTCTCTCTCTATTTTCAGTATCACTTTCTCTCTTCCTCTTTTATCATAATTTATCTATATTTATTTTTTAATTTTCTCTCTATATTTTCAATATCATTTTCTCTCTATATATTTTCAATATCATTCTCTCTCTATATATCTCTCATCTCATTTTCTCTCTCTATATTTTCTTAATAATTTCTCACTCTATATTTTCTCTCTCTACTTTTAATCTTCATTTTCTCTATTATCATATTTTTTCTTCTAATTTCCTTTTCTACTTCCCTTCTCATAATTTCTCTCTCTATATTTTTCTATTTTATTTCTCAATTCATTTTATTTCACTTTCTCTATTTTGTAATAATTTTATTATTTTAGTTACTTTAATTTTTTTATGGATTCTCATTACTAAAATCGAATTGAATCAAATATCATTAATAATATTAATTTTCATTCCAGGATTTAAACCAAATACTACCAATGCAATCATCATTTCTATTACCATTGACCCCTCAATGAATCCTATTATCATTCCGATTAATAAATTTGAACCAAATGCCCCTTGAATATAATCTTCTTTTGCTACATGCATGAGTGAGTGATACGGACAAGAACAAAAACAAGTAAATCACCAATATTAATTGGCACCATATATTGAATTTACATCGATTAATTCTAAGATAATTTATTCGGTATTATAAAAAAAAATTTATTGATCAATAAGATAAATCAGGAAGTGCTCGTAACCAACGAACAATCCATTAGTTTAACATTTTAAATCAACAATTCATTAGAAAAAAATACATCTATTAGTTTAATAAAATTATTCGATTCTTATATATTTAGAAAATTTATAAAACATTTCGCCGCGACACCATTACTTCGATGACAAATAAATCGTCAATATTGATTACGAAGAAAGGCAACAATCTCACGATAATGTAATAGAAATCAAGCACAGGGCGGCCATGATTAATGGATGCCCTCCAAAGAAGAGACTAATGGAGATTGATCAACTATGCATTTGACCAAACAATAATTAAGAAAGCTTCTATTTTAAGAAAAAAATATACTAAAAAGACACTTCATTTGAATTTTCAATTAAAAAAAAATGTAAGCAATTGACCGGCGCACTTCATATTAAAATTACGATAATAAGACACTTCCCCCATTTACCCTTCTCATCGGATTAAATTCTAGAGAACAACATTATTGTGATTTTATATTTCAAATATAAATATCATTTGTGATGCTGCATTTTAAAAAATATCTTTGTGATATTAATTTTCAAACTACTACATCATAATAATGATGCTATTTTAAAGATTTTTGTAGTATCAAACTAGTATTATTTTTTAAAAATTAATACCATTATGATGTTAATTTCCAAATACAATATATAACGATGTTGTTATTTTTGAGATTTATGCAGAATCAAGTGGTGTTAATTTTTAAAAATTAATATGATAATAATGTTGATTTTTTTAAATACAGTGAAATTTAGTATCATAATATGATTAACGAGGTTTTTCTAATCTTGGACGGTTGACCTGACCCACGAAAATTTTCTACCGACCGCCAGGGTAAATCGGAAAGTGCTCGTAGTGGGCAGTCTAGAAGCCGTCCTAAAATTCATATTTTCTTTGGAGGAAAAATATATATAAATACATCGTAGTCGGGAGAAATTTAGTATTATAATAGTTAATAGAAGAGATAAAATATGAAACAAATATATCCTTTGCAAATCTAAAAGTTAAGTACGTTTCTTTTATTCAATTGTCCAAATTTTTTATTTCAATTTTATTATAGTAATTTAAAATAAAACTTTTAATATTAAAATAACTTGGACCAAAGTTACTTTATGCTATAATTGTAATAGTTTTAATGAAAATTATTCTGAATAATTTCGATCAGATATTTTAATTGCAGTAATATATATTGTAGCAATTTTAATCAAAATTATAATTGTAATATTTATCAATTTTGATAAGTTAGATTAATTTTAATTAAATCAGAGTATTTTAATTAATATTTAAATAGTTTTAATTATTATTAGAAAGTTTTAATTAAATGTATTTAGAAATATTTTTTAGCATGATGCACTAGGTTTTTTAAAAGTATATATATAATAATATTATAAGAAGAGTATTTCAGACAAAATAAAAAAGAATTTTTTTTAATATATTTGTTTCTGATGATAATAAAAAATGGAAAATGTATTTTGGATATCAAATTTGATAGCGATTTTAATATCAAAATTTTGATTTTTTTTTAATTATTAAACATTTAATAAAAATAAAATCCATCTTTTTAATTTTTTATCCAATATAATTCTACTGGATCTTATTTCAATCAATTGAAAAAATGTCAAACACTTTTATATAATAGTTTTATAGGTTTCAATGTCCAAAACAAATACGGATAACTTTACAAAAAACTCTTGATAATGATCAATTTATTGAATATTCTTTCTGGTGAGCGTATGTTGTTGCAGTTGCGTATGTAATTGTAGTTGTATGTGATTCTAAGATATAGTCAACTCTATTTTTTTAAAGTACAAATAGAATCAAATAAACACTAATTGAAATATTTTACAACCCTATGTGATTCATTTTAAAAAAAAATAAATACAAAATAATTTAGAAAAACAATGAAAGTACACTCTATATCTCTAATCAAAATTGATCAAGTTGTCGGTCAGCCAAGTAGATTAGTCGGGCACAAATCTGGATACCCTTTGTAAATAAAAAAAATGATCAAGTTTAAATGGACTCGAGTTGAGTTTCTATATTTGATCAATATATTTGTTAAGAGAGTGAAAATTAAAGTAAAATAAGAGATTGTTGGAGGAGAAAATTATTGGTGCAGTCGATATTAGGTAAATATCGACTATGATTGATTTGAATGTCAATATTTTGATGGTTGAGTAAAAAATAAAGTAGATTAACGTTGACTAATATTTGATAGCAGAGAAGTTCAAACGGGTTGCAGTTGACTGGATAATTGGCA
This sequence comes from Boesenbergia rotunda, assembly GCA_024364735.1. NCBI lineage: Eukaryota > Viridiplantae > Streptophyta > Magnoliopsida > Zingiberales > Zingiberaceae > Boesenbergia > Boesenbergia rotunda. Next base: position 529,147 of record JAGFNQ010003013.1, on the reverse strand, counting down.
AATAAAAATTGAAGGAGTTGGCAAAGGGTGAAATTCAAGTGAATCATGGAGAATCAAACGCTTGACGATTGAGAATCTAATATGAAGTTAGTAAGGGTGGAATCCAAGTGGATCATCAAAAATCATACGGTTAAATATGGTAAACGAGTAACTCGGTCCAAAAATTTTTACGAATATCTCTTGGAATGAGTTTAAAGTTTCCGGAGAGTGGGGATAAAATATGGTGGTTAAAAAGATTTAAACCCTACATGTAGAGGGCATGATGCTAAACCTAACAAGGTGGAGAAGGGATTCGCTGCAAAACCAAAGTTTGATGGTAATGAGTGAAAGAACCCAAAGTAAGGGATGAAGCTGTGATTAACAAAATTTCGCAGGCTTAATTACAAAAATGTGCCCTCAAATCCAGCCTCTTCCTTCATCTTCGTAGCCCGCGTCTGAGATATCCCCTTCTCCTCTTTGCAACCTCCACCCGCAGCCTCCTCTTCGCAACCCCTCTTCTCCCTTTCATCGCTCGACGCCCAACTCTCCTTCCCACTCCACTGAGCGATCGAAGCCATCCGACAAAGCCAAGCGATCTCTACCCTCTTCCCCCTTCTACTCCTTGACTTCTTACTAGATCTGGGTCTTGGTTAGAAGATTGGAGTTGTGGAGGAGGCGCAACCAATTGCGGCCACCAATCCTCTTCCCTGTTGTGTCTCCACTGCCAGCGATCTTACTGGTAAGTGGTGACTCCTTTGGTTAGGTGATCGACCAAGGTGGATTGAGTTGATCTAGGGTTTGCTTTCAGGGATTTTGGGTTCACATCGTGTGTTCGGTTGCTGCTAGATTTGATCGGGGAAGGCCAAGGCCAGGAAACTGAGATAAGAAATTCATTGTCAGCGTTTTGCTTAGACGATTTAGGTTTGTGGTTGTCTTTCTGTCAGATCTGTGAATGCATTAGAATCAATGTGATCGAGATTTGGTTGGATCTGTAATAAACAGTTTTACGTTGAACTGATGATGCCTTGTAGCTTATTTTAGTCATAGGTTGATTAATGCTATTCCATTTGGCCATGAGCTTATCTTGTAGCTATATAGTTTTGGTAGTGTCATGGGGATGTTTAGCTCAGATTTCCCTTGCCGCCGTGAGACTCATGGGTTGTAGCTTATTCTTGTGTGGGTGGTTTTTGAGTTGGAGGTTGATTTTGTTTCTCATCTTGTGACCCTAGTTGTGCATACGTTGAAACTAGCTAGTATCATTTGGATTTGAGGATTGGGTGGTACTCGTGGGAGTTACTTAGATTAATTCGGGAATTAACCTAATTGTGATAATTAGGTTAGGAAGAAATTCATTGTTATTTACGATTTAATTAAGCAGATGTGTAATTAGGATTTGATCCTAATTATGTTTAGTAGTTAATTTAATTATTTTATTAATTGCATAAATAACTAAACTTTATCCTTGCACAGGATTTTGATTTCAGATATGTATGGTTGATTGTGAGGGGGGGGGGGGGGGGGGGTTCTTTCCGATTTGTATATTATATTTACGAGGCGAGTACTTCTTCTTTTTGCTCCGTAGTATATTGTACTTAAATACATGATTGTTTTATTATCTGAGTAGGTTGTTTTATCTTATCACTGATTTGTTTATAACGTTGCTTGATACTTTAGTTGCTTGATCTTTGAGTTGATCAAAAATTTCATCTATACAGTCTCACTTGTTATTTCCCTGATTTGTAGAGTACCGCTTATACTTATAACGATCGTTAGACATATCTGGGGTTTGATTGATATTTAGTTATATCCTACTTAGTAGATTCATTGCATGAATTTAGATCATGATATTGGTTGGATATATGTGTATCATACTATTGCATGGTTGTTAACCTGATTGAGATTGTGCATTTTAATATCATGCACCATGTCTATATTATTGCATATTGGCAATCATCGACTTCCTTATGGTTTGAGCCCATTTTTCTATTGGTGCAGTTTGCACTAACAGTCAAACTCAGGTTTTGATATATGACAAAAAAAAAAAGAGTAGAGTTAGGTGTGTTATTTTCTATCTTTGTTACCGAGTGTGCAGGATTCAAAAATTTAGGACCTGACACCAGGCTGAAGTCTAGGGTGATTGAGTCATGGCAGCAAATCCAGCTGGGTCAGCGAGGCCTGACAACTAGCTGAAGCCTAAGTTGGTGGAGACTTGGCATAAAGTCTAGTTGGGTCCTCGGGATCTGACAGTTGGCTGAAAGCCTGGTGAGTTAAGGAGCTAAGTAAATCTGCACAAGGTAAGTGAGGCAAGTCACTAGAGGAGCGAATTCCTAGGAGGACGAGTCCCTGGTAAAGGCTTTAAGCGCGGTCTAGCTTAAAACCATTTCAAAGCTTTAAGTTGAAGCCTTAATTAGATTTTAGTATTGGAAAAACAGGATCTAATTAATATTAAATTTTATTTTACCCCGTTTATACTTGTTTAACTTTATTTTGCAGGATATATTTGGTTTTTGACTAACATATTTTGCAGGGTCTAAACTATACAATTCAACCTACTCAGGCGGGACCTGAGGCACCTCAGTTGAGAGTGGAGGCGCCTTAGGAGAGTGGATGGCTGAAGGCGTTTACGAAGCTGCCGCTAGAGATAAGAGTTCGACAGTCCAAGGTGCCTTAGTTGGGCACTGAGGTGTCTCACTTCAAATCTGAGACGCCTTCCAAAGGATAAGTCGTGCACGCTTCGGTCTGATAAGTGTTTTAGATCTGAGGCGCCTCAACTATCTTTTATAAGGAGCTCAATTTTAGCCTTTAAAATACAACTTCCACATTTGATTCTTGAGCTCCGATGATCATCTTACTTCCTCGTCTTCGTGCTACGATCTTGCTACGACTTTACTATGACCAATCACTGCCAAAAGATTGAAACCAACAGATGAACGCATTTAGACTATTGCTTCCTGTGGGTAACGATTTGTATTCATGTCTTATACTTGCAAAAAGAAAAGTGTACGGTCTATTCTTTGTACTCGACTACTTTGTCGGGGGTTTGCTGGTAGAGAGATTAATTGATTACCTATCGATAGGTCCAACGGACCTAGGTTTTGGAGTAGAAATTGTCGAAGTCTCCAAACTAAGTAAAACTGTTTGCGTTCTCGTACTTGTGTCTTATTCGTAATTTTCACTGCACACTCAAAATTCTATAATATTGAAAAAGGTGAGTTGTTTTAAATATACACGTGATTCGCCCTCCTCTCCCTCTCACGTGCAACAATACTACAAGTGGTATCAAAGCCCTGTTCGCTCTGAATCGATGGAACCACCATTAGAGCAGGGGATGTTATTTTTCACTCGTTGTTTTTCGATCCTACAAGTGGTATTACACCTTTTTTCTAATTTTTGCATTTGTCGTCTTGTTTTCAGGATTTGAGCTTTTCGTACAAGTCTAAAAGTAGTGCATCATTACTCTTTGGAGAGTTTTCCGTCGCTCGATTTTTTGCTCGAAATTGGTGTAACACCATTCGAGACGATTTTATTTCCTCTCCTCCTACACTACTAATCCAAGACTTAGTCTTGGTATATTGTTTCCTCTTTTCTTTGTGTGCTAGAGACTCAAATGACCTAAAGTGAAGGCTATAGCACTGTCTGTCCACCGATGTTCAATAGAGAAGACTTTCCCTATTGGAAGAGGAGGATGGAGATCTATCTAAAGACCAATATGGATCATTAGTTCGCAATCTAGACTGGATACTCACCTCTAATGGATGAGGGAGGAAATCTTCCACTAAAACTAGACAAGTGGAACACAGAGATGGATAAAAAAATCCTGAGTTGAGTTTAAGGCCCAAAACACCCTTCAGGTCGGGCTAACTAAGGAGGAGCTAAACCGGATCGGTCCAACCGAAAGCACAAAGGAGCTCTAGGACAAGCTGATCGAGCTGCATGAAGGAACTAGTGATGCAAAAGAAATAAAACGGGACCTATTGTTAAATAGATTATTTAACATAAAATACAAGATGGGGAAACTGTTGGGACCTGGACGTATGGCTAAGCTGGGTGAATAGTCGATCACCCACTTTGGTCGCGATTCTCTTTCTACAATGTTAGCGTGCGCAAGCGAAAATACTAATAACACAAATAAACTAACGCTAACACAAACCGTTTACGTGGTTCGGAGATAAGACTCCTACTCCACGACTGTCCGTAAGGTGGACGATCCCGATCCGTCGGTGGATGAGTCCCCAGAAGACCTCCGGTTAGTTCATGTCGCTCCTTGTGGGTGGAGAAACCTCGCCACAAACTCCCGACAACACCTGAGCACTTGGAGACTACTAATAAGCTCTAACCAAGCTTATTTCGTCAACTCTTTCCCAGCCAAACCGAGCTCTCTTAAATAGAGTGCATAGCTGAAAAGAGTCGTTACCAGTCGACTGGTGCACACACCAGTCGACTGGTCCACTTGGATTCGAACGTTACAATCCAACGTTCGAATTCCAGCCGACACCAGTTGACTGCACCTAAGATCAATCGACTGCACCTAAGATCAGTCGACTGATCTTTCTGTGCACTTCATCAGTCGACTGATCCAAGCACCAGTCGACTGCTAAACCCTTGAACCTAGAGTTTCCCTTCCCGAATACACTTTTCTCAGCACTCGGACTGTCACGCCCCGAGGAGCCGCCCGTCTGGTATAGACTGGACTGCCGCTCCCTCAACCCGGCGAACAACTCAAAACCCTAACCTCAACGACTCGCTCAGCCTGCTCGCACCTCAGCCTATAGGGCTGGAGCAAGCATCTGAATAATAAGGAACCGAAAACGTAGACGATAAAAGCTGCGTACCAGTACGACTTACGACAAACACAAGCACAAGACCTCCATGGCTCACAAAAGTACAACTATACCGCCGTATAAGATGACAAAACCAAATACGAATACCGCAGCGGAAAAGTAAAGTAAAGAAACAGAAAAAGGGTACCAACATGTACCACCAACAAAGTAATAAAACATCCTGGAATCATCTCGAAGAAACACGCGAACTGGGACAGGCTGCCAGGCACTCCAGACAATCATCCTGAAAACAAAAACAGGGAGCTAACGGGGTGAGTAACAATACTCAGCGAATATCTCATCAGATATACAAGATAGTCTAGCTAGCAATAGAGTAACAGGCTATCGAAATAACACAGGTACATGCAGTGGTAAGCATAACTGGAACAAGGATAGAAACACCATACCAAGGTAGCTGAGTCGTCGAAACTGACATAAGGGTCTCCTGTATGTGCATGTCAAACAAATGCAACATCCAAGTATAACAATCGCGGGCAAGTGTCCGCTCACTCTCCTGCGTAGAGCTGTGACTGCCGTCCGTACTCTGCCGCTGCTACTCCTGAGCAACCGAGTAGACGTATGTTGTCGGTGTAACACCCCTACTCCATGACCTATCCTGGCGATATCAATAAAAGCCCCAGGCCAAAACCTACCCTGGCGATATCTATATCCGCCCCAGGCCATCACCTATCCTGGCTATATCGATAACAGCCCCAGGCCAAAACCTATCCTGGCGGTATCTACATCCGCCCCAGGCCATCACCTATCCTGGCTATATCAATATCAGCCCCAGGTCATCTCTGGAGGATATCTCTATCTGAGTGTTAACGCCTGCCCCATGTATATAAATGGGGGAGAGACTTATCTCTCTCAACTCCTGGTATATGGGCTACTCAAGGAGGGACCTCTGCCTGCTACCACGCTCCGATTCACTAACCCATGAGTGCATGAGCGGAGCAGCACAGAGCACCCTACCCATACCCCGTCAACCACTAACCCATGAGTGGCCGTATGGATAGGTCAGTATGACTGTCGACCTGACTCACCCATAAGGGGCCACTGATCGACAGTGATGCACAGTGCACGATGATGCACGACTCTGGTCAAACAACATCCACTATCTAATCCACCTATATCAACATGATATGCAAGGATCATAAGTAATGCACCATAGCCTAGATCCTAATGGTGTAGGTATCACCTATCAGGTATATCATCAACAGTATCCGCAAAGGTAGGCAGGTATAAAATACTACATTACTCTACCGCTAAACATAGCATATCAAGTATATCACTATGACTAATCTAAAAGATAAGTCAGAGATACCCGCCTCCAATGTAAAAGATCGTAAACGAAGAGAACCCCTGTCAGAAATAATATCCGCCGCAAATGAAGTCCAGATAGCTACGTTAACAACCTGTATCATAACATAGGTTTAGCAACATATAATAATAATTAGCTAAACTAATTATTAAACTGTAACAAGTTAAACCCAAAATCACAAAGCACCATGAACAGCTCATGGCAGTGATCAGAAATCAAAACCTAAGCTGACCGGTAGAGGTTTGATCAGTTCACTCCCTCCACACAATATACAGATTCTACTCATCTCCAAATGGGAGCTCACGGCCAAAGTTCAGATCAGAGACAATAACTCCCATTCCAAGCCAAAACCAACCAATCGATCAACTAATTGCTCCACCGACAGAACAGAATTCAAAACTCAGATTGACAATCAAATCATGATCAATCCAAGAAACCACAAGACCCAAAACAGATTCACCAACTCCTCACATGACAACTCCGAAATCCATCATAAGCAGAACCTGATCAAACTATACCAAGAACATCCTTTAGAGAATACGGTAGGAATCAAAACAGAGACAGTAACTACACAATTAATACACGGCATGATCAAGAACACAGGTACAAACCATAGCATGAACATCCATGAGTATCCTAGAGCAAGGCAACCATCGGGAGAAACTAAGTTAGATCCTGACCTCAGAATGCGCCCACACGCAAAGATCGTCGCCCCCTATTGCTCTGTTCTGCCCCGGATGGGAAAGAGGAGGAATCCACCAAGAATCACACTTCCCCCACAACGCCAACCCTAGACCACGAGTTAACCTAGGTTCTGCTTCAATTATCAACACAGAACCTCTAATCCAACTACGATTTGAGGCAGATAAGATCAAACGAAGCAAACATCCCACTCACCTTCAATCTGCCAGAGCTACCGATCAACACCGAGCTCCTGCCGAGGGCTTCGACGACCAGATATCCTCCTCGGAAGAAGAAATCACCAAGCGTGGTCGATACCTCAAGATCCCCAAATTCGCCCTCGCCCTAGGTCAGCATGCACGGAGAAGAGGCCAAAAAGAGACCACGATCTGGCTCGCGCGAGGAAGGAAGAACTCACGCCGGAGACTCCTGGACGCTGTACGAGATCCAGTCGCCGATGCTTCGATCACACGAGGAAGAAGAAGAAAGACGGGGAGGAGGAAAGGGGCGAGACGGCTGCGGCTCAGCTGCGGCTTTCATCTGCCGCAAGGAGACTTAAATGCCCTAGCCATTTTGCCACTAAGCCCCTCCTTTTTAAAATTCCCCTAGAGACCCGACTTGGAATTTATTTAGCACTTAGACCCTCAAATTTTTCTGTATTTTAACACGGACCCTCACGACTCAGCTGACTCTTCATTTAGCAGCCTTGACATGTTGCCTTCAAGCCTTCTTCATCTTTGGATCTCGTCCCTCAGATGCATACGAACCCGCGTCTCGTTCTCATGTCATCCTTCGCGTATGCCTCGAAGTTCGCTTCCCTCGGCTCATCGTACCTGCTTCCAGCAACCTCGACCTGTTGCCTTCAAGTCTTCTTCGACTTTGGCTCTCGTCCCTTGGATGCATACGAACCCGCAGCTCGTCCTCATGTCATCCTTCGCGTATGCCTTGAAGTGTGCTTCCCTCGGCTTATCGTTCCTGCTTTGTCCACAGTCCCTCGGATGCATATAAGCCCACGACTCGTCTCCTCATGCCATCCTTCATCGAACCCGAAGCCGTTCAGCTAAGTCCATGTGTATCCTGCAAACCTGCACACTCAAATACACATATCAAACACAAGGATAAATCTAACTTAAATCTTTTGCCCGAACATCAAAACACATAGTCACTCAGGACCATAGATTGCTCCAACAGAAACAACAATTCAACTCCATACTCGAATCAAGGTCATAATGAATGGGTTGCACCTAATTGTATATCAACCAGAAAATAATAACGTAATAAGGTACGCACTCAATGTTTTTCCTCATGATACATTATGGGCATCTATTATAGATGCCTACAAAATTTTGAGAAATCAATCTAAATTATTTTATGAATTAGAGTTGCATGAGCAGACTAATGCCAAGTCGAGAATGATATAACTTTATTTGCATATTCCTCCAATGAGTCCAAGTCTAGGAGTAGAACCAAGAATGAATCTGAGAGCGAGTCAAACTCAGATTCAGAAGATGAAGAATACCTGATGAACCTAGTAAGGAAAATGTTTACAAGGAAGAAAAAAAAAATTCACGAAGAAGGACATATAGAAGGTGATGAAACCATCAACCAATCCCAAAAGCAACATCACTTGCTTCGGTTGCAACAAGAAAGGGCATTTCAAGCACAAATGCTCAAACAATGAGGACCAACCCAAGAAGATAAAAAAGAAGAAGGTTCTTCAAGCAACTTGGGACGAGACCTCTTTGGATGACTCAGATGAACAACCTTTGAAGCAATCTAGCTACCTTGTGCTAATGGCAACCGGACCCGAGTCAGAATCTAATCAAGACTGAGGGTCCGAATACAAGTTGAGCCACTAGTCCGCACTTGTTTCCGACGGCTAAACTGAGGTACAAAATTTACTTAACGCAAAATTTTTTAAGATCATAACATGTTTAAATAGAAAATTATCTGCATCTAAAACTAGGATTGACCTACTCCTTAAAGAAAATTAAGACCTTTATGAGCAAATTATTACCGACAATTCACATGAATGAATTTAACTTGAAAAATATGCTCAAGTTGAAAAACTTGGAAACGAAAACTCCAGCTTAAAAGGTGAAGTTCAAAACTTTAAGGACTTACTAGGAACTTTCACAACAAGATTAAAAAATCTTGACCAAATCCTTATATCTCAATAAGGAGTATACGGAATTGGATTCAAATCCATGTCAATAAATAAGACTTTTATTTCGCATGTTAAACAAAACAAGAAAATAAAGAAAGACTGAGTTTTAAAAGCATATCTAACAATGCAAGTAGGATCAAATTGGTATTACATTCCCAAAGGGAAAATTCACTGTATCAACATAAACAATAAATATATAATTCGGGGGAGGCTTCAATCTATTTGGCACCTCAAAATCAACACTTACCCATAAAGGTACTTAGGAATAGCTAATTCAGGACTAATTCTTCACTTGAAAAGATTAAGGACTAGTACTAAGTTCTCTGGATATAGTCAAATTGGAAAGTTCTGTTTAGGCATGTGGTTGCTTCTAATGATATCTAGGTGACTCACTACAATCTGGAAGTTTATCCAAAGAAGCTCGCTTGGGGAACCCAAAACTATACTTAAGCTAACTCAAGCTAAGATGAATCTTGACAATTTAAATTAAACTCATCTCACAAAACTATAGGTTTATCTTAGTTGATAACTTTAAACTGCGTGAGATGAATAAGGACAACTACATTCGAATTGATTGACTGCCAAAACACCCAACTCAAACCTTAACTAAACTTAATTAATTTCATCTTAATTCAATTTTAATTTTACCTTAATTAAAAATTAAAACTTTAATTATTTTGACTTAACTTTAAACTAGTGTTCTGAAAATCGGACCGGATCGGCCGGTCGGACCAGTTAAACCGAGAACCGGCCAGATTTTCGATCTGAGTTGACTCTAAAAATCGGCTACTCAAAAACTGGGTGTGAACCGTTTTGAACTGACCGAGGACCGGTGAACCGGGCAAACCGAAAAAACCGGTCAAACCGACTTGGTTTATTTTATTTTTCATTTTTTGATTTTTCCCCCTTTTACAGTTTTATTTTCTTACTGAAAAATAAAAATTAAAAAATAAAATGTCAAAAACCTGGTTTACTTTCACCCAAATTCCCAAACGAACAAACTTGTTATTTGCTTGCAAGAGAACCACCACCGCTAGCCTCTCGCCGCGTGCCCCGCCTCCACCAGCCTCGTCACGTCGCCCTGCCTCCGCTAGCCTCGTCCCGCTACCAGCCTCGTTGCGTCATCGTGCTGGCATACGAAAGCAGCAGTATATGACATATTTGGAAAATTGATTTTGCATGTGTTTTGCTAGTGTCCTCTGTTTACGTGTTTATTGGTGAACAAATGCTATCGTGATATAATTTTAACTTCTAATAAGATTCTTCAATTCGTATCCAGATTTTTTGAACCCAACGGTTTTAAACATGAATTTTTCTTTGAAACTAACCATTTTTTCAAGAATATCGTGCTGAGTTGCTAACAAAAACATATCACATGCTTGATCTAGTTGATCAAATCTGGAAGAAAGTAGTTGGATAAGTCGTTAATTTTATATATTTATATGAATACATGCTTTATTATATACCGGTTATATCCCGGTTGGACCCCCGATTAACACCTTGACTTTATTTGGTATCAACCTCCTCGAAATGACTAATCCAATAGAGTCCACTCTTCTTCACTCTCACATCCACTATAAAAATCTCCATTCTTGAGATGGAAAAGCCTCGTACAAGCTTACACGAAGAACATGAAAGTATCCCAGGTTGATTTTGATATGATCAACTAAGTTAAGTTGGGTCCTGGTCTGTTTTGATTCCTGTGTCTAAGTGTGCAGGAACTTAAGAGCATAGGAAGTCTAATGAACGACACAGCAGACGAGAAAGATGACACGGGGAAGAGAGTCGTCAGGCTTAGTGCATCCGAGAGACGCGAAAACTGTGAAAGAGTACACTGGTGGAGCGAGAAGGGCATGTGCGACATCCGAGACGAGAAGTCGGGGAGAAAGCTCGTTAGAGGTGAAAAGCCAGAGTCGGGTTCGGGTGAGCCTAACTCTGATTGGTCGGAAATTACCCAAGCGGAAGAAGGACGGAAAAAGTCAAAGTCAACATGGATGTTGACTTTGACCAACAGAAGGCTCCTCAATTGCAAAGTTCCAGCTCTGTGTAAATACAAAGCTGAGTCGTCTCAGATCAAAACTAAGGCGCCTCAGATCAAAACTGAGACGCCTCAGGTCAGAATTGAGACGCTTCAAGTCAAGTTTCCAAGAGTTACCTTGGCGCGTGGATAGAGTTTTATCCACTCTGAGACGTCTCAGATCACATTTAAGACGCTTCAGGTCCACATTAGCACAATGCTAACTTAAATTTTTGGACTACAAATAACCCCCAGAAGCTAGGTTCACAAATTAACTCTTGTACTCAATTTTCCTAGTCTTTTTCTATGCTGTTCAAAGTCTGTAAGAGATTACTCTGCCTACCATGAAGGAGATCTGATTAAGTGTGCTTTCACTGTCTTGGATTAGTAACCATTTTGGTTGCAACCAAGTAATCTTTTTGTCTCTTACTAGCTTTAGTTGTTATTATTTATATATTCAATTATTTTAACTGCATAAACTAATTTTTAACTTTGTAAGAATGTGTAAAAGATAAGGTTCTGACTTGTAGAGTAATTCATCTCCTTTTGTCAATCTGCAACAATCCTATAGAACACACAAAGAATAAGGAAATTATAAATGAAATCTTACAAATTTACAATAATGATCTTTTTTTTTTTCAAAGTTTTTTTAAGCTTGAAATCCTCTTTTAATACTTGAAACACCTTGCGAAATGCAACTACATCAGTTAGCAAAGTTAGCTCTAAGCCTCTACATAAACACGGTATTATCTGCAATCGTTACCCCAAAGTCAGGCCAATACTACCTAGTCAGAAGTTCAAAAGCTTATTAGCACTGAGCCAATTCTGAAAAATGGCCGGTACTAGTGACTTGCAGCCAGAAACCAACCGGATAATCCTAGAGGTGTAAATTGGGTTTGACCGTCGCGGTCCAATCACACCTTGCGGACTTAATCTAGTCCACAGGTCAGACTTGAGTGGAGTCGAGGTTAAGGAAAATGCAGGAGCTATCCAATCCAAAGGGGTTGGCTTGCTGGAAAGTGATTATGGAAGAATAATCTAAGGGAATGTTTGGGAGAGCTTCTGCTATTTATTTTTTAGATTCTGGCTACACAGAATCACTTTTAAGTGTTTGGGAAGGCTAGATTCTACTTTAGCTTCTGTTACTTTTGTTCAGAAGTTAAAAACAACTTCTGCTTTTTTATTTATGATATAACATTAAAAAATAATATTTATATCCTTAAATAATATAACATTTTACCTAATTGCCACTTGACCTAATTTTATCTCCTCAATCATATTGTACTAATATTTATTTTTAAATAAAATTTTATATTTTTATAAAATTTCAATCATATTGTACATTTTCAGAATTATATATATATATATATATATATTATATTTATATAAATTATATTATTTTTTATTTTTATTAATTTTATATTTTTTTTTTCAAATATTCAAATTATAAAAAAATTAATTTTAATACTATATTTAAAATATAATAATAATAATTTCACTATTTAAAATATAATAATAATTACGTGAACAAATTATTGATAGTATCGAAATTATATTTAAATAATTAAAAAATAATTAATTTATATAGTTTAAGGATATTATTGTAATTCAATTAAAAATTAAACTTGGAAGCAATTATTCTCCCAAACACTCAAACTTTATCTTATATAAGCTTTTGGCTTCTATTTTCAAACACTGCTTACTTTAGTTTCTTACTTACTTCAAGATAATCACTACAAGAATCACTTTTCAAGAAGTAAAAGCTCTCCCAGATACTCCCTAATTATAGTATGTAACAGCTAGATTAGAACGTGTTAAAATAAATTATTATTTTTTAATTCAAGGATGTGTTTACTGTTTATATTAAAAAAATAAAAATTAAATCAGAATTGCTTGATAAAAACGTTTCAACATAATTAAAATCAGTATAAATCTGTTGTAGTCATTTAACCAGTGATATAGCAGCACGCAACAGCGATAATAATTTATTAGCACCCATAACGTTATAGGAACAAATATCTAATCCAGCTATAAATTAATCATAGGGAATGATTTATACTGTAAAATATTGACTATTAATTAATGACACGTTAGATGTCCGATCGTCGATCGGACATCACCGATGATCTTTAATCATTGCTTCAAATCAAATTATACTTTAGGAGATGATGAACTCGTTGGGATCGTCGACAATGGTGAATCCGTCGAGATCGACGGTGAATAATGTGAGATCGTAATTACGACGATCTCCAACCGGTTCACCGTACCTTCTAGGATATAATTTGGTTCGAGATAGCGGTTGAAGATCGCCGATGATATTCGATTGGACGTCGAAAGTGTCGCCGATTGATGATTAAAATTTTTATTAAAAAATATATTTTCACGGTGCATATCATTATTATATAATTTATAACAATAATTATCTAATTACTGCAACAGTATGATAACCATATTAAATAGTTGATATAATATTATAATAATTATTTGTAACAGTTATTAATAATTATTATAATAAATTTATAATAATTTTGATAAAATTAAAATAATTTTAATTAAATTGATAAAAAATCCTATAATTTTGTCTATATATAATATTTTTTGACTAAATTAAATTAACGGTAAAGTTGCTTTAAATCCCTAATGGGGAGTCAAACTTTACCTTCACTCCTCACACAAGTTTTTGTTTGTTTTTGCTTCCTAATGGAACTGAGTATGAAAGGATAAAAATTGAGTATACATCAGTGAAAACTGAGTATAAAAGAGTAAAACTTGAGTATAAAAGAGTAAAAATTGAGTACAGGATTATTGATGTGGTGGATGCAAACTGCCATACTCAGTTTTCTAACTTTTATACTCAATTTTCTTCAAATAATACTCACCAAACATCACATCAGGGACTGCATGCAAAGAAATGTTTGGGTAGGGATTGCATGCAAAGTTGACTTGGTAATTGGGGAGTTTAGGAAAATTTAACTCCCTACTTACCAAGTCAACTTTGCATGCAATCCCTACACAAACTTTTCTTTGCATGCAGTCCCTGATGGGATGTTTGGTGAGTATTATTTGAAGAAAAGTGAGTATAAAAGTTAGAAAATTGAGTATGGCAGGTTGCATCCACCACATCAATACCCATGTACTCAATTTTCACTCTTTTATACTTAAGTTTCATTCTTTTATACTCAGTTTTCATTTATGTATACTCAATTTTCACCCTTTTATACTCAGTTCCATCAGGGAGTAAAAATAAAAATAAATTTATGTGGGGAGTGAATGCAAATTTCAAAGGGCTATTTTAACACTTTATAACAAGTCTGTATAAGGCCCTTCTAATTTTTAAAACGCTTTTAATAATTATATATTAATTAATTACTTGGATTTTTCGACCCGAGTTGAATAAAACTTTTCTGCACGCCCACATTATCGACACCGCTTCTTTTCACCCTTTTTCATCGGCGCCGACGCCGCCTTCGCCCCCTCGTTCGTCTCCCTTCCTCTTCTTTCTCCCCTCAATCCCGATGGTGGTTCCTCTTATGTAATTGGTCGATATCGATTGATCCCATCACCTCGTTGAGATCTGTCGGGGCTTGCTTTGTTCGATTTTGGTCGCCGGAGAAGATGCCGCAGTTCGACCCCTTTTCAGCTCGAGGGATCCCACGGATTCGCTTCTTACCAACAGATCCGGTGAATATCTCTCTCATTTTTCCTTGATAACTTTTTTTTACCTCAATTTTCTAGACCGCCACGCTTGATCTCGTACCCCGTGTTCTTAGATGCGTTTGTTCCTTTTCTGTTTCACCAAGGGTTTGCCTGGGTTCACGGGTTCACGATCGGATAGTAAGAAGCTTCGTGTGGCCTTATTTCTTAATAAGACGATTTGTATTTTGAGGGAATCCGAAGTTGAGATGCTATTTGAGAAATAATTTTAGGTCATGACTCTGTGGCAGATCTCATTCGTTCTCAAATCACAAAATAAATTTGCGTTATATTTCATGTTTTTTAGTAGGCATCTACGCGTGATGCAAAGTGCTACTACTTCCGCGCTTTAACTTCCATCACTGTGTGCAAATTACTAGTTTTCGACGCTGTTTTAGCGGGTCTGTGCATATTTAGACAACCATCCCTGTCTGAAGCTTTTATTTATTTGCTTCACAACTTCGAAGAATATGTATATGAGTAATGTAGAGGAGTTGCTTGATTTAGGTGATGGAATCACCAATTTACCATGGCGATTAAACAAGTGTGATCTTGTATCTCATACTTGGAGCTCATAGTATTGATGTTGATTATGACAATGGAGATTTTGTTTGGACTAATTAAAGGCACATAATGATTAATGAGGATGACTGGCAATCACCATCCAATTACAATTATTTGGAATGCTTATTTACATAGTACTCAAAGTCAGTGTTGGATATTGAATAGTCAAATTTGTTGTCTACAGTTTATAAGCCACTATTAGGTTAGCTTATATTATGGTTAGAACATTGTAACTTCTCTGCTATGAGCATAATGTTTACATCTTGCCTCAACCAGTAGGAGCTAAATTGCTGTGTGTGGTTCATATGTTGAACTTCTTGCTGTCATAACCATTCCATATTATGGACCCGATGTCCAATATCAAATTTAAATTAATTTTTATGGTTTCATAGGGAACAAGCGAGGAACTCTTTCAGGGGAGAATATGCTTACATGACTGCAGCAGCAACAGTGAGCAATGTTTGACAGAATCCTATTGTTCTCATCATGTTCCATCAAATAAAGAAATGAGATTATCTGGACTCGACTTATCTCACGACCTATCTAGGAACTGTATAGCTGAAATTGGTGGTTACTTTTGTCACCCTGCTGACGACTGTTCATCTTCTCAGTAAACCTCTGCTTTATGCTAGTTATTTTGTAGCATTCAGAGGGTCGACCTTATATTTCTTTACTTGTGTATTTGATATTTAGGTATTCAGATGCATTTAATTGTTCCTCCTGCTGCTCTGATCCTGTGGACACATATGCAGCAGGAGGAATTTCTCCATCTTCAAATTGTGGCAATAACATCTCTCTGTCTCATGGCACCTGTGTACCACTCAAAAATGGCAGTGCTAGTGCTGGATATGGTCAATTTTTTGTTAGTGGATGGATGTATATCAACGAAGATGGCCATATGTGTGGACCATACAGTCAAGAGCAGCTTAGTGAAGGCCTGTCTTCAGGGTTCTTGCCAGAAGAACTTCCAATTTATCCCGTCGCACATGGAAGTTTCATGAATCCTGTGCCTTTGAAATATTTAAGACAGTTGTCAAATTCTGTATGTGATGCTTCAAGTTTTTCTGGAACGACTAGCAAAATGCATGAGTTGGCAGGCCAGGGTTCAACGGTTTCATATGAAGTTCAAAATGCGGAACAGGGCAAGCTCCACTCAGCAACGAATCATACTTCATTGATGCTTTTGCAGGTGACTTCTCTTGTTTGAACAAGATCTGTAATATTTTCTGTATTGTATCACTCTATTTTTTTTTTATACTTTATGCTTGGTTAAATTGCCAATCATTTGTGGAATATACATTATCGTTAATCGGTTTACAGCCATTCACAAGTGAAGACAGCTGCTGGATGTTTGAGGACAAGGGTGGTAACAAACACGGAGCTCATTCATTTGCTGAATTATATTATTGGTATCACAACAGTTACCTTGATGGTTCTTTAATGGTAAGAAAATGCAATTGCCCTGGTTCAATGTCATGTTCAGTTGATTAACATTATTGTATATTTTTATGAGTGTTATTGTTGTTTTTTTGTGAACTACATGGTTCTTGTGAATGCCTATCTGAACTATTCTTGTAGTTCTTTGCATGAGCAGACCGTGCTCAAATTGGCCCTTAGCATAAAGTATTTTGCTCTAGAGTGTCAATAAAATATAAAAATTCCTAATGCTATCATATCAAAGAACATTAAAAATCTTGTTGATTTCCTGAGATTTCTATTGAGTATTGACTAATTGTTAATGCAATATATGCAACAGAAATGCTTTAAGACAGAGTTAATGATTGGTTTGGTATTTTTTTAGTTGGCTTTGTCAAGTACAGGACAAAGTTTCCTTGGCTGTGTACTGAATCTCTCATATTTGGGTGAACATTTTTAATATTGGTAGTTTATTCTATAGCAATCAAAGGGATGAGTATACTTATTTGTTGGGTGTTAGATACACTTTTACTAATCCAATCTTCTCGCTCTTTGGGTATGATAATCTCTGATAGGTCTTTCTTTTTGAGCTTGCTATTTTTTTTTCATTGTTTTCCATTTCATATGCAAACATTTAAAATTTTACTTTCTCAGATACATCATGTTGATAATTTGGTTGGGCCATTTACATTGGCATCTCTAATTGAGGATTGGAGCACAATTAGCAGCCAGCATATTTCTGAAACTAATATTAAGGCTAAGGTTACTAACAAGCATTCCGACATTCGTTCCAATTTCATTTCTAATGTATCAGATGACGTTTCAATGCAATTGCATCCTGTTATAATGAAAGCTGTACGCCGTGTTCTGGTAGATGAAATCTTGAGCAGCATCATTCCTGATTTCTTTTTATCGAAAAAAGCTGAGAGACAAGACAGACCAGAACTAACATATCAGGATAATAGAAAACATGATTTGAGCAAAGGAAAGGTAATCAGAGAACATTACTGTTCTTTCATTGCGTTCTCATTATTATTTTTTTTTCTTTTCATGATGCGACGAAATCTCTCACTTTCTTTGTAGGAAATGGTTGCTGATATATTTCTAAATTTTGCAGAAGGTAGCTTCATCACAGGACAGTTTTGAATTCTCTCTTGTCTCCTATGTTACCTTTCCAGAGTTATTATTAGCAGTTCAGAAATTCATTTACTATGATTGCATGAAAGCTTCATGGGATGCTTTCTTTTCTGATCTGGCGGTGGAATATTGTAGTTCATGGCTTAAAAGAAAGCTCTGGTTAGATTTACCTGTTATTGTTGAATCTGGTAGGCAAGATTCGCCTAAGATGGGTGAGATGAAAAAAGATGATGATAAAGTATACTCATCCTTCTTCATAGAATCCCTTTGGTTTAAAGCCAGCATATATTCTCTAATGATACTGTTTTTTTTTCATGCATGTTTTTTGTTCCGATGTTAGGTTGTACTTCTGTGTCCGACACATGATGGGAATTCTGCACCAGGATATGGATCAAGCAAGGAGAATTTTTATGCTTCTTCTTTGCCATTTATTCCAGGAGCTTGTAAATTACTGAAAGAGAGGGAGAGGAATTCATCAAGAATTCAAGGAATTCTAGAAAATGATTTGTATGTGTCAGCCAAAATATCTTTGTTTAGATTCTTTGAGGATGCCATAATAGAGGAACTGACAAATATATTTTGCTTGGCATCAAACTATAATTTGAATGATGTAAGTTAAATAGGCTTTTCTTTTGATTTTGCTGTTATTGGCTCTTGCCTTATGTTTGTTGTCCCTCAGTTGTATGCTTCCACTTTTGCATGCTACATTGTCTACTTGTAGCTTATCATTTATTATTCTGATTGCAGGACAAACTTGATGTAACTGAAAACATGCAATTTGCCTCGCGTAGCTTGCAAGACATGACTGCTGATATTGGGATCAATGCTTCTGGTAATTATGGCTCTCTCTTATAAAAAAAGGCGCAACCACTGTTTATTATTTTGCATATGCATAGACATTTTGTATTTTTCTGAGATTCTGTAATTGAAAATAGATTATCTGGGAACAGAGCCAGCAAGTCCCTCTACAGCATCTTCAAATGCTTTTGAACAATTGGGATCTGACTTTATAGATGATAATGGTGTTGATATTACTGATGAACCGCCTCCTCCTGGGATGGATAATTGTTCGATTATGATCCTTCCAAACAATAAATTTCGGCCTCAAAAGTTGATTGAGCACATTCCACATTTGGATAAGTATGCAACTTTGGCAGTCTTCAGACAAAAGTTGCATGATCATGTACTTAAAAAGTTGAAGTACACTTACTTTGGTTATATGCTCAATCAATATTTTGAGTCTTTCCATTCTTTGAGAGAAGTTCAACTGGATGCTACAAAAGTTGACAGTACGACAAGACACAAAAAAAAATTGCTTGAGGTATATTTTAGGTTTTCATTTGTGTGATCTTTTATTGCTTCATCTACTGATGTATGTTGGTCAGCTTTTTATTGGGTTTCTATTAATTCTTTTATCTTTCAACGACTAATTCTAGGATGAATCCTATGATTGCTTGCAAGACGTTACCTCTAGTTTATCATTGGCTTCCAAGAATCATAAGGGAAACTCTGGATATTCTAATAAGTCAAAGTTGACTGCTTCATCTTTGAAGACTGGAAAGCATACTTGTGTCCAGAAAAAAAGGTTTGCCAAGAAAATATCTGAACCCTTAGTTCTATCGGAGGATCATCAACAATCAAAGCAGGATGTGAGCACCTTGCATTCTCAGAATATGATCCAATCACTTCCAGAGTCAGTAGTAAACATGAGTCTAAGAAGTGTGGGTTCCCAAGAACTTGGTAGCTACAAGACTGGGAAGCTGCTAGAAAATTCATGCGTTCAAGCTAGTAACCATAAGGAATCACTTGATTCTTCTATTTTCCCAAGAAAAAGGCGGAGATTGAGGAAGGCTTATCCGAATGTCAAAGAAATGCTCATATTCTCCAATTCAAATGCTACGATTTCTTTTGGTGATGATTCATGCAGTGCCATTAGTGAGATGTCTGCTGTAGTTCACAAGTGCCAGTCTAGTAATGAAAAAAAGAGTCTGATCCTTGGGTATCACAGCAGGGTTCCAGCTCCAACACGGTTGATAAATTTTCTGAAAATAAAAAACATAAATTTTGTGTTCAGGATGAATCAAAAAATTTGGCAAATTGTAGTGACACAATGAAGTGTAAGGATATAGCTCCTTTTTCTTTTGATCTCTGGTATCAAACATTTATTATTAGAAATGATATGTAATTAAATTTTCTATTCTTCTTTCTATTTGGCAGCAAAACGAACCTCCTTTCTGAAGAAGATGAAGGAAGAGTTTAAGCATCTTTCACCAATTCCTGAGGATTCTAAATTACCATCTACAATTTCATCTAGAAAACGAAAGCATAAGCACTCTGCCAAAAGGAAGGTTAAATCTACAATTCCATGCCCTAAGTCAGATGGTTGTGCACGGTCTTCCATCAATGGTTGGGAGTGGCATAGATGGTCTAGAGCTGCACTTCCATCGGAGAAGGCTTACATCAGAGGAATTCGTACTCAGTACTTTTCAATAGGTTTCCGTGGAAATTATTTGCGAAATTCAAATTCTAAAGGCCCTTCTGCAAGAACAAACCGCGTTAAGCTACGTAACCTTCTTGCTGCTGCAGATGGGGCTGAATTATTGAAAGCAACACAGATAAAGGTTTCTAACAAAAAATCGTCTTCATGAAAAGCCATTAAACTCTTTTTCTGGGGCTCACTTTTCTATTTTTTCCAGGCGAGGAAGAAAAGATTATCTTTCCAGAGAAGCAAGATACATGACTGGGGTCTGGTTGCTCTAGAACCGATTGATGCACAAGATTTTGTGATTGAATATGTGGGGGAGTTGATTCGCCGACGGGTAAATATATTACTTTTGCAACTCTTCAATGAGATAGCTTTTAATGAAAACTAAGGGGCACAGTACGTGCAGACATCTGATATACGTGAGCGCCTGTACGAAAGGATGGGAATTGGCAGTAGTTACCTCTTTCGGTTAGATGATGATTATGTGGTGAGTAATTTATGTTATAGTAGTGCTTTTGCTGAAACTCTCTCATCTATACCCTGAAATGTATCAAGTTCTGATTATGTCATATTGCAGTGTTGGCCACCTCATCTTTCTTATCACAAACTATTCGTATTTGTAGTAATGTCCGTAGGCAATGCTGCTGTATAAGGTTGCATTATTTGTTTTGTAAATTACAACTTCTGCAGCCATTGTATGTTCAGTTTGAATATTATGGAGCTTGAATTAGTTTATCTCGGCATAATCTTCCAAACTTTCTTGATCTTCAAGAGGCAAGAGGTTTATAGTAGTTGTAATATAATGGAGACTATTAGACTAAACATGATTATAGGTCAACTTTTCTGAAAATCGAAAATTTTATTTTGCAACACTAATTCTATTCAGCAATACATAACTCAGCATTTCCTAGATTAAAGCCTGTAGTTAGGTGTAAAACTTTGAGAGTATTCTTATGGATCTTTATTAAGGCTTAATAAAAATCTTAGCTTGTCTAGTGAGTTTCCAGAGACAAATTAGCTTACACTGGATATATTTTGAATCCACAAATTAAGGACATTGAGGTAGGTAGCAAAACTGTGGCTATATTCTTATGGATGCATAACCTACACATTAACTGGAAATCTTGAGGTTGAATTGTTCATGTTGTTATTTTGATATGGACCAAACCATGAACTATTTTAAGCATCAGTATATCATTAAAAACTTCTGCTACAATATTCACATAAATGCATACTGGAAATATTGGGATTGTGTTATTTGAGTTATTATTTTGATACCATGGACCAAAAGGCTGAACCATTTAAGTGTCTGATTGTATCATTAAAACTTCAGAGTGACATTATCATATTGCTCTGAACATTGATTTTTCTGTGAAAGGCTATGGTTGTTTCGTGCGTGAATTACTATAAGTTTATATCATTTTCTGAACAGAATATTTATTTCATTTGTATGACCTGTTTCTGGTTGTTTGTTTATGTTCTTTTTGTTCGTGTTATCTCTTTAAAACTGTACTCTCTTTTTTTTCGAGGCTTTCTGCCAATCTTGTTCAGTCCCAATTGGAATTTAGGTTTTTTCTTGCTAATATTTGTGAGGGTATAGAGAGATTGATTAGTCAATTCTCAAGGTACAAAAAGAAAATGCAGGAAGCTAGTGCTGCTTTTCAAGGATACCTCCCTTCTATCCACCCTGCTCTGAATCTTTAATAACCACATTTTTTTCATCATCGTGATTTTTTAACTGCTTCATCTTCATGTGGATTTCACTTTTATTTTATTCATGAAGGTTGATGCAACAAAACGTGGTGGATTGGCAAGGTTTATAAATCATTCTTGTGAGGTAGTGACTTTAACTAATTCTTGGTTAATGATTATTATTATTATTTTCATAATTTTGAATGATTTTTTCCCCTCTCAGCCAAACTGTTACACAAAAGTAATTACTGTCGAGGGTCAAAAGAAGATTTTCATCTATGCGAAGAGACATATATCTGCAGGTGAGGAAATCACTTACAACTACAAATTTCCCCTGGAAGAAGTAAAGATCCCTTGCAACTGTGGTTCTCATAGGTATACTAAATTAGCCTTTTCCCATATATTGGTTATTTTTAATTTTCATGCTGTTAGAATTATTATTTGTTGATTGTTACTAGTCTTTTAGTATGATTTGGCGATCATTCAAATACATGATTGGTCATTTGATTTGGTATTTACTGTGTTTTCTAACTTTGCATGCTGCGGGAAGACAAACAATGATGGGTGCTTGAAACTTAAAATTTACAAGGTTGTCAGTTGAAGTTGGAAATCAATTTTTTATGCTGAAATTTCTTTTATTTTCTGTTCTTAAAATTTGATGCTTTTTTGCCATTTTACCCTTACATGATTGTCCTGTTTGTATTGATATCCGGATTAACTTGGTGGCAAACCCTCGCTTAGGTTGTTTGTGGCAGCAGCTGAATATTTTCACATAACACCAGTTTATCACTCTATTGTCTCCATAGATAAGTAGGGCAGTTGTTTTGAACTCTTAAAATTTTATATACTGTTTGATAAAGATGATGTGGTTTTGCTAATTAACGGTTTAGTTAGAATGATTTATAAACTTGAAACTAAATAATTTAAAGAAAATTAAGACTGAATATACGAAAATGGTTTTATAATAACTAAAGAAAAACTAGTGGGATAAGACTTGATTGTTCTTGTTGTTTTAATAACTAAAGAAAATGTTTAGTTGGTAGATGAGAGTTTAGATATTTTAGGTATATTAACCAAGATTTGATTTATCAAGACATTATTCATGATGTAAAGGCTAGGCCACTAAATGGAAAACAATCACTGGTTGTTGGGTGCCCATCTGTTTAAATGGAAACTTTTCTAAGAAAATAATAGATCATTCATGCTTTCCTGGTGAAAGTGTTAGGCAAGCAAGGGAAAATGGACGTAGAGAAAGAAATTCTTTTCTGCTCATTATGTTCGCCCATTCCCGGTGTCATTCCTAGATGTGAATCCTATTATGCTAGTCTTCTACCTGCATATAGTTATATCCATAGTCACACTTTCTTTTTGTATGGCTTGGAAAAAATTTCTTGTGCTTGCTCATCCATTTTGTTTTCTTCGGTCATCAACTTGTCTCTTTTATAGGTTGATAATAGCTTCTAAAGTTACAATAATTGCATTAATATTTAGAGGGGGAGGTGTGAATGATAATAGAGGATGGTTAAAAAAGATTTTATTTAATGCAATGAAAAATTATTTACTCATTTGAATAGAATTAGTGAGATAGCCTTGTCAAAAAATTTGCAATGTCAGCCTGAAGCTTAGATAAAGAAAATTGAGGCTTGTGTGAGACCTAGATAGCCAATGTTAAAATTTGTCCACACATATGGACATGAATTTTAACCTTACCTTTTGTAAGTCTAGGTCATCATTTGTAACTAATGATACAACTTTGTATTAGAGCTCAATGGACAAAGAAAGTTCGACGTTACCCAACCTGATTAATCATTTTTTTCAATGGACCAAGAAAATTCATACACTTGACTCCACATAGTTTGGATGAACATGGCTTGAAGGCACAGATAATGATATAGCCTTGATCAAAGATTAATGGAGTGATAAAATTACCCCAATTGGTTGTGATAAACACGAGTTGATGATAATGCACTGGTTGTGATAAACACGAGTTGTGATAATGCTGTTTATATTAGGGAAATCTCATAATGAATTTTATTGATTTTGGGTTCTTAAATATGCAAGATGTGAATTGGAATTAGCTAAAGGTCATTGCAAGTCCTTATTACTCTTAAGAGTTTGGCTGATTAGCAATAAGGTGGCTAGGTCTATGTCTTTACCAATTGAAAATAGGATTATCTACTTCTTTAACATGTTTAGCTACCAGGTTAAGCTTGTTCTCTACTCAGACCAAAATCTGTTTAGTCATAGTGCCCCTACAAATAACTCTACTACTGTGCATAAATGCTTTCATCAAGTATAGTTTATGCGCACTGCTGAATTTTAGATGTGAACATGCACTCACAAATTCTGAATCAAAAGCATGGCATTTATCCTTAAATACTGATATATTCTCCTCTTTTGCAGGTGCCGAGGATCAATGAACTGAAATTATATTGATTTGCATGGTGATTATATATGTTTTTGCATTTCATTGCTTTATGTATTTACTGAAATTAAATATTTATTTTACTAAAGTTGTCTTCTTTTTTATTATTATTTTGAAAGGGTTAAGCCCATTCCCATGAGGAAATTGGAGTGTTGCTCTGCCAACCTCAAAGGTATGATCATATTTTTCTTAGCACTTTTCTGCATCTGTCATCTTAAAGTTGTGGACTCATGTCAGTACAATTTGATACCATTGCTGGTGTTGTTGTATCATGTATGTTATAGGCTGTTTACTCTTTCTGATATCAGTCAAACTGAAACCCGGTTAGTTATCACAACCTAACCCAAAATTTTCTCCAAGTTTTTATTCTTGTATGCAAGGTCCTATATCTTACATGATTATGATAAATATCACATCCATACTCAAGGTTTTAAATCTCAGGCCATGTTGAAGTTTTGAGTCTTTAATTAGAACAATAATGTTTTGGTATCTTGTCAACATTTCGATGCATGGTAACGGTGATAGATTAGAGGTTGAAGGGTGAAGATGATGATAATATTGTTTTGGTATCATGCCGACGTTTCAATGCATTGTGTCACTGAGGATTGAAGGTTGAAAGAGGAAAAAGATGAAATATAAGGAGAAGATATTGTCTGTGCCGAGTGGTATTAGTTTTGGTAATTTACTAGTACAATACATTTAGCCTGTTTCGCTTGACGCGGTATGAGATTTCAAACCATGCTTATACTCATGGGTATCCACTAATACTCAACTTAAATGTATCTGTGTACTTGCTAATTTAATCAAACTTGACCTGAATCTGAATTGCCTTTATCAATTAACCAACCTATTATTAGTTACTTGAACTTGACATGAGGCTTAAGCAGGTTGGTGGGGTGGGGGAGCAAGTACTTTATAAAACACTACCCTTTTTGCATTCTTGTGTAAGTGTGATTCTTATATTGTTGCTGATGAGTATGAATTATCTATCAGACGAGTAACAGTTACTTTGATGAGGTATACAATCAAATCTGCATTTGCACTAACATTTGATGATAACAGGCATTTTAACATGTTATTTGAAGGGCCATTGCATTTTACTTGGTATTTGATTTGCTTATTGCCTGATTTTTTTTTAGTTGAAATTTCTGGTAAGAATCAACCAAGGCTATTCTTTCTCTGAGGTTTCTCTGTTTTACTATCACACACAGTTATATATTAATAACTATCTTGTTTTCATGGGATACATTCCCATGGGAGTATGAGACCAGTGCTATTTTGCTGGATAGATACTTCCCATTCAGCATCCCTACAGTTCCATATTCAATTAACGACAGCATCTTTATTGTGTACGTCTCAGGGTAAATGAAACATCTTATAAATTATGGTTTACCCTATCATTCTTTATGGATTAGAATGTTCGGTTGTAGGAAAAACATCACAAAAAAATATTTAGCCCTTGTTCCAAGACTTATGTTAGGTTCAGACAAAAGACTTTCAAGTCCTCAAAATAAGCATTGCCCAAAGGAATGATTTAAGCAAGGGTTTGAAAAGTGCATGTAGTATGTTTGCACCCTATCCACAGCACAATGAAATAACTGCCGAGTTGTAAAGTATGCCTTGAACTATGCTTGTTTTTGTTATGAATTGCTCTCTCTTACCTGTCGGTAATGAGAGAAGGACAAAGTTTTAGCTGATAACTATAACTTGATCGACACTAGTTAATCTGTTTCTTGGTGAAACCTCCTCGAGTGACAAATTCATATACATATATGTGTGTGTGTGTGTGTGTGTGGTTGGGTGGATATGTTGGTATGCAAGGAAATCATGTTGGTATATTATTATAATAGCATTATCTATTTCAAAGTGCAGGTTCTAGTGAAGGAGCTGCTGTTATTGATGTCAATTTTGTCATAGCCATGATTGTCAATGTGATGATGTGTCATGGCTGCTCTTGAAGTTCCACAAGTGTGATGGATTTTTGGTCGAATTGGGAAACCAGATAGCTCCATCAAAGACCATTATGCTCTGTGCAGCATTTTGTATGTATCTGATTAACTCATGCTTTATTTGTAACATATTTCTTGTCGTGTCAGCTTCAGCGGTTTCCATCATCTTAGTTTAGCTCTTTTGAGTATAATATTATTGTATAGAATGATTTGAAATTTTATTTTATCCACAGAGGCACTCTTCTTTGTTAACAAATATAAAGCATACATTTTTCACTGAAGATTATTTATCTTTCTTTTTCTTACTCGTATGATCGTCTAAATATTCTTTTCTTTTTTGATAGTAGAGATCTTCCTGATAACGTTATGTAGAAAGAATGCAACCGTGTTAGTCTACATCATCCAAGATTATTTTCATATAGTTAATGATGCATGTTTTGTACTGTTTCAAACTATCATATTCCTATCCAGATGAGTATAGCATTTTCAAAAAACTTGTGCTTTAGGATATCATAAAATTTGTAAATAAAATTATATATGATCAGTTGTTATATTTAATCCAAGCCCCAAAAGGTCACACCATTCTCTAGTAATTCAGCCTTTTGTCATCAACAAATTGTAGTCCGGAAACATTCCTTGAGACTTGCAATCTCTTTTGTGGTCTGAACATTCCAGTTACAGTAACTTGGTTAGTTATTCTGCGAACTAGTGGTTTGGTACTGACAAAAAGTATCCAAAAAATGCACAAAGAAAGTTTAGCCAAATTGATATTCGAGACTCTTTCTTCTAGAGGAATGATAAATTGAAAAGATTGTGACATACAAGATTGACAGAATAATGAAGAGGGATGTGAAAGAATCATTTTTTTCCCATTCTTGATGGATGCTCTAATGAATGTTCTAATTCAATCTTTCAAATTTCCATCTTTTCCCTTCATCTCATCTAAAGAAGCAATAAATGGTTTATCCATTGTTGTCTTACATCCATCCATCAACTATATAAAACCCTTGCTTGCTCTTTTGGTAAAATCTGTGAACTTGCCGAACCAAAGACTTGTTTGTGATAGTGTCTTCATCCTTGTGTGTATAATTCATGTCACAAAAGCATACTCATATTTTAAATAGAATCAGTCTAATGTGAGATCTTGAAAAGACCTGATTACCTTAGTTTCTCTGGTTTCAGGTCACATGCATCTGTAGCTGAAAAGCCTGAAATCTATTCAATCATACTTGGTTTTCTATCTGCTTGCTGAAAATTATCTCCAATCAAGGTTAATGAATGGTTTTCCTTTCTCGGAAGAGGAATTGTTGGAATTTGTAAATTTGCTGGTGCTATTTCTTGATTGATTCATTAACCCACGCAATATAGACATTGTCAAGAACCAAGAGACGCATTCCCCCACAAGCCAGATTTCTCGTATCCTTCCACAAGCATTTCTTAATTTTATGAAATTCATCAGTAGTTTTTATCACTGATGTCTACTAAGTTAGTAGATCCATTCCATTTTCACTGCTCAAAATTTTGCATCATTTCTCGCACCATGCTATAATTCACAAAGATCCCTTAATGATAATCTTTTGTCCTTTTTATTTGTGTTGATGAAAGCCAATCATTAATTCATCGTTGCTGTGCAAATGGATGCTATTGGACAATGGGTGTGACTAATTGTCGATCCATTTCATTCGGCAAACTTGGACGAAAAATAATTTGGAATTATACTTTGTGCTTGAAACGCTAACATAAAAGCACAAAAAGGATAATGGTTGCTTAATCAACCACAAAAGGGATACTTAAATACCCTAGCAATTCAACTACAATCCTAATTATTCTCCACTCTTAATATTGTTAAGATAATTACGCTGGGTCTATCCTTGACTTTGTTTTTGTTCGTTCTTCAGCCGTGATATGTTTTCTGAGAGATTAATACTTAGTTTTTTCCCAAATTCTCTGGGAAACTGTTGCATTAATGTGTGAATCGAAACAATTCCACTCTTAAATTTTCAATTTAATTGTCTGTTGTTTTGTCGAGAGCTTCCACTTTCATGCAACACGTTGACTATATGTATTTATCGTATGTTTCTTTCCATGCAGGTGGTCAGTGGTGGTCGTGCTCGTTTTAGCTTCACAAACTACTATTAATACTTGCGGTACGTTTT
Organism: Boesenbergia rotunda; assembly: GCA_024364735.1. Lineage (NCBI taxonomy): Eukaryota > Viridiplantae > Streptophyta > Magnoliopsida > Zingiberales > Zingiberaceae > Boesenbergia > Boesenbergia rotunda. Next base: position 500,642 of record JAGFNQ010003013.1, on the reverse strand, counting down.
TTGTTTTCTTATGACACGGTTTCTTTCATCTCTAATCCTGCTTCGTTTAACTGGACAAAATTTCTTTGGAGCTTGGGAGTAAGTATGATATGGGCCTTCCGTACATAAGTTCCTGTTTAATGGATTTCATCCATTAGTTCCTGCAATGTCCTGGCATAAGTGCAACTGGGGTTATGGTATGATGGCAAGAGGTGAGACGGGTTATTTAGGTAACGAGGATTCAAATCTCACCCGGGCATATTACATCTGGGGTTTTTGAAAAACTCGTGATGTTGGACTGTCCACTAGGATCCATCTGTATTTTCCGATTTATTAGTGAACTTTCATGAGACCGGACTAGTCATCTCCCGGATTAATCGGATCGTAAGAGTAAAGTCCAGGAACAATTGATAAATGAAGGCCCAATATCCTTAACCCGGCTCTAAGTTTTTGTCCACTTCAACGCTCATGAGCATAGTTATAAAAATTGACCCAATTCAATTTAATTCGGGCTATAAAAGAAAGGGTTATGATACGCACAGTGAAAGTGAATATCTCAGTGAAAATTTTGACCGTCAATCATGACATGTCCGACGTCCATCGTCAATCGGACATCGTCGGCGGCCTTCGGCTGCCGCCCCGAACCAAACTATATCCTAGAGGGCAAGGTGAACCATCGGGGATCGTTGCAATTGCGATCTCATCATTCACCGTCGATTTCGACGGGTTCATCGTTGCCGGCGATCCGACGGGTTCACGTTCCCCAAGGTATAGTTTGATTCAGGACGACGATCGGAGGTTGCCGGTGTGTCCGATCGACAATATCGTCGATTGACGGTCAAATTTTTCACTGAGACATTCACTGTGCAAATCATTTCTCTAAAAGAAATCCCATACCAAAGATTGTACCTATAAATCATTTAAAAATTTGTCTACTTGGTTTAGTTTGGATTTTAGAGAATTGGTGGGATATATATAAGAATCCATATAGTCAATCTGACTCATTGGAATAAAGATTAGATTGTTATTTGATAAAAGATCATGTTGATCTTGGACGCTCTATATAGCTGACCCTATAACCATCGGTAAAGAAGTAAATTAGGAAATCGAGCAGACCACCATATGATAGGGTATTTCTATCGGCTTCATCGCGAATCAATCATTACTTGATTTGACAATTCTATCATTTGGTGACCAACTTAGCCAAGCTATATTAAAAAATCATGAACCACCATGAACCCTGGTGATCCCATGAAAGTTTTCTATTGACCGTTAGGTAAATTGGAAAGTGCTTGCAGTAGTACATCCTATTTGAAAGAAAAATTTCTTAGCCAAGCTGGTAATGGTAGTGAAATTAGGTTTTTATACTAAGATCCATTGAAATTATTGAGAAATGAAATTCTTTGCGTAAAAATGTTTAGGATAAAATAAGAACTAAATAAGAAATTGATAGTGAGAATTACCATATATGCAATTTAATATACCTATAAACAATAACTATATTAGAATTATTAATTTTGGATTAATAAAAAAATATAAATGATAAATTTCTATGGCAAGCCCTTTCTATCAACTGAAGAAATTGTTGAATAATTCCTGGTACTAAATATGATCATGTAACTCAAGTATGTAAATAAAGTGCTATCTAATGTACATTATTTACTATCTTACATAGATCCTAATAAATTTGAGGGACAATGTTAATAAAAGACACGAAGTTAAGAAAGAATGAAAGCAGCGATATCATGAAAATATCATTGAAGATGGGACGCCAGAGAGTGCTAAAAGGGGCAAACACCAAGCAATGTTCTCTTGATATTGTGAAGACAATAGAGGTCTTGGAAGGGACATAAGTCATGGAAAAGGAAAATGTTGGACATGTAGCAACGAATATGAGGTGATCGGTCCGGCCCCGGAAATTTTTCACTGTCACCAGGGTAAATTGGGAAGCGCTCGCAGTGAACGGTCTAGAAGTCCATCGATTCTGGATTCACGTCCCATTTGAAGGAAAATTTTACAAAAGACATAAGTCATGGGAGGAATTATAAGTCATTGACATGGAAGGAAAATACGAGGAGATTGAAGATAAAACAAATTGATCAATCTCATGAATTTGTAAAATTGTGGAAGACACAGTAGGAACTCAGATTGATGAAAGAGGAATTGACAAAGCTATGATTACATCAAAATTAACTAGATTGTTAATTAATCAAATTTTATATATTTGCTAATATAACATACAATTATATAAATATATGACACATTATATAATTTTGTTTCATGTTATTTTTTGGATTTTATTAAAAAACTTGAAAATCCGCCTCCAATCCTATAATATTGAATCCCAAAAAACTACCTATTTTTTTGTTTAAAAAAATTTGACTTCCACTCCATTTTGATATATATTAGTTTCTTCGTCTATCTCTATTATTAGTCATTGCCATGTTAAAATTATTGAAAACCACTTTTACCCGTCCATTCTATCCGTATTTTGTGTAAATGATCCGTAAGAACCGACAGAGGGAGTCCAATTTTCATAACTATGCTCATGAGCCAATTATTATATTTGACATAAGTTATGGTACGGTCAGTCCTTTTTTGAGTGACACCTAAAATTAATAGTGTAGTAAAGTGGAGAATAAACTATAATTACTACATGGACAGGTTACTATTTGATGTGTGTTCAAGATTAAAAAAATAGATAAAATAAAATAATACTACTATATGGGAATAATAAAGTTTAACTAATCCTGATTTGGTAAATAATATGGATAGATTCAAAGATGAAATTTTATGTCTATATAAGTTAAATTAGTTAAGTTCTTGGAAATTTTATGGCTATATCATTCTAAGTCAATGAAGTTAAAGATGTTAGGAATAAAATGTCAATGAGAAATCTGTCAATATAATTAAAATTATTTTGTCATAATTATTGTAATAAAGTGTTGTATAGAGTTGATTTGAGAGATCTGTACATTCCTCATCAAATATTCAAATTGTTGTAAGATTGATGCCTGTTGATGTTGATGTTTGAACCATAAGCTTCTCTTTTACTTTAAGTTTGTTGGCTGATATTGTTTAGGGTTGCAATGAATAAATTATTTTGAACAAATTTCATCCTTTGAGTTATGGGCTCATTAATATTTGTTTTGGAAAGAAATAAACAAATTTGAATTTCTAACACTAAGTTGCAATGCGCAGTCTGCATAACTAACATGAATATGAAAAAAAATCGCTATACATCACTTTTTAGATAATTACAAGTGTGCTAAGATTAGCTAAGAATTGACAACATCAATTTATATTGTTGAAACTCTTCCATAAATAAAAATCTTGAGATATAATTATTTATTTATGAACAATAAAATCACAACCTCACTTAGGTTTTTATTATAGTTTAATGGTAGTTGCTTGGTGGCACAAGCAAGGGAACACGATCTCGTTCTTGCTTGCTGATGAACGATTTGCGTGAGTTTTTTTTTTCACAAGCACTAGGTGTTTTCAAAGCAAAAGAAATATCATAGCTCTTATTTGCCCTTGCATTCCTACTTCCTTGAAGCCTCCTTTCTTTCCCCAAAGACGGGAGCTTTTAGTTTTTTATGCATCCATTCAATCAGGGGTGGGGCTTTAGGAGACCAAAAATGATAGACAACGTGAATTTTTCAACGTGAATCACATGACATTCCAATTGCAGTGATCCTCGACGAGTTCACCGTGCCCCCTCAGGTTATAATTTTGTTTTGGGCGGCGATCGGAGGTCGCCGTCGGTGTCAAAGCTGCAATTGGACATGTACACGAAAAGTGTTATATTATTTACGTTGAGTTTCATGTTATAATTTTACGTTCTCTATCATAGCTCGGTGTCTTTCAAAGTAGTTCTTAATAAATGTTCACCTCTTGCAAAATAATTCTGAATAAATGTTTAAGACGATTTGCGGCTTGATTTGTGGATGTGCTATTATTGCAAGAAATGAAAATTGGAAAGGGGTCACACGACTTTCTTCCAAATCTTCTAATCATTCTTAAGAAATCGGATTGGTATCTAATTGTATCTTTTATTCATCGATGCACTTAACTTGAGTAGGTTTTTACCCCTCAAATGCTTGTTTGGTTAGCAGGAATATTTATTCAATAATCGGATAATTATTTACGCTTTTAGTAGCATAATAAATATATCTTTGTATACTAAATCTTACACAATTGAGTTTTTCCCCCTTTTGTATCAAATTCAAGAGTACTACTTAATTTTATAAAATTGTGGTCCTGTGTCAAACTGTAGAATGCATATTTTTTTATTGTATTTATATTTGGTTAGTCCCATTTGTGTAACAGAAGTGATCAAATTTTTGAAAGAACTAAAGGGAATTATTTCCCTGGCTTTCATTTTCTGTGTTTGTTTTTGATGATCTGTTTACCTGTATGCTCGTGTAAAAATGATTAATAAGATAATAATTGAATTTAAGATGACTGATTTAGTTTCATAAAATTTTTCATCGGTTATTAAAGTAAATTGAAAAACTACACGTAGAGATTCATAATCAGCTTTATCAAGTTTATTATCCATTAAAGAGAAATTTTTTTAATAATACATCATAGCTGAGTTATGGACTCGCGTAAAAAATATAGTAGATGGAAAAATTTTCAATAATACATCATGATTGAGTCATATACTCGTGTGGAAAATACGATGGATGGAATTTCCACAGTAATATATAGGAAGGAAATCTAAATACAGTGGGTGGAATTTCTACAGCAATACATCGGAAGGAAATCTATTGTCTCTTCAGGGGTGCCAAAATGCTTCACTTTGCTTTCACCCTAAATTTTTAATAGGACACCGCAGCTGAGTTATATACTCGTGTAAAAAATATAGTGGGTGGAAAAATTTTCAATAATACATCACATCTGAGTCATGTACTCATGTGGAAAATACAATGGGTGGAAAAGGAAATCTATTCTCTTCTGGGGTGCCAAAATGGTTCACTTCGCTTTCCCCCTAAATCTGACGCGCACAAATGAACTTATGCCAAGAGGCATGCGGACCAGGTTGTTGGGTGTCCTGTTTGAGCTGGGGTTTGGTCAGGGGCAAGTGATGGTCAAATCTAAGAGTATCGGCAGTTATTTTGAAAACTAAATTAGAGAACGGGCCAGTAAAATTAACCGATCATGAACCTTACATACCACATATAATAAAATAAAATATTTAATATTTAAAATTATTTTAAATATGCATAATTGATATATAACAAACTATTAAAATAAAGAACATAATAATATTATATTTCCCATTAATAATACATTTCCCGACCAATCAATTATATATATTATTCTGCAAAAACAATAAAGTATTTTTGTGCAGTATTTCGCAGAATGCAGAATTATACATATTATTCAAATTTCGGCTTGAAAAAACAATAAATTTAAATTAAACTTTGGTTGGACATAAAACTTTCTTTCTAGTTAAAAAATCACTTAGTTCCTGTTGAACCGTCTTGTCTAAAGTATCTAATGAAAGCTAGATTGAATAAATGTTTTTTTGATATGCTGACCAGTTTGTTGACATATAGACCTTTGAACATAGAAGACAGATAAAGAGCAACTCAACCTCAAAAATTTTCTGGGCTGTCGTCAAGTTGCTTCTCGTCTTCAATGTCAACCTCTAGGATTTCCTACTCAAACACAATGATGTAGTTTTGGAATTTAAGATTCTGGAAAATAAGTCGATGTCATATGGAGATGAATTTTGTGAGGAACATACCGGGATTCGGTTTTTAAGATAGTTACTAATCCGATCTAACACCGTGCTTCTCTTGTGCCAAAATCTGCCCTTTAGTCTAATCTTCACAAAAGGACCATCTAGTTCAGCGAGATCGACTTCGCCTGAATGAGTTTTAAGAGTCACTCAGGCTGTAAGAAACATACACCGCCGAAATAATTTCGTTCGCTCACCTGTTATACCAACTGATGCATCGAAGAGCTGGCCAAACTGAAAAATATTGAAACAAAGAGAAGTGTCGGACATAGTTTTAGTTCTACAATTACTCAAAGAAAGAAACGTATTGCACATAATGCAATTAAACAAACTTAGCAAAAACATTATCGAAAACACAATTGATCATCACTCAAACAAGTACTATAAGAATATAAATAAAATGAAAAAAAAATCACTTTGCCCCTTCCAAGTTTGCTAACTTTTGCATTTCGCCTTGCAAAAGTTGAGAAATCAGAGTCGTACCATTACCCCCAAACATCACAAGGTGAAGATAATGCTCAATGACCAAATGTTATTCAACAAGGTATAGATGGCATAGTTTTACATTTGACCATCTAATTGACCTAATAATATCAAGACAATGAATGGGCATAATGGTAGGTTTTGCAAAAAAAAAAAAAAAAAGAAGAAGATTTAAACCTTTTCATTTTGCCAATAGAATTTGTTAAATTATGGTTTACCCCATAATCTTTGCAAAGTCATGGTATTTTTACCTTTAAACATCACAAAGTCAAGATAATTATCAAAGACGAATTGTTATTGAAGGCTATTACTGCAACCAAGTAAAGATGGTATAGCCCTCGTGTAGGGTGTTGTGGTTAGACTCTCCTATAGCAAACTATACATTTGGAGTTCGAGACTCAATTGCGGAGTATTGTGGGGGATTTTCATCTTAATGGATTGCGGACCCAAGAACGTTGGCCGTTAGGATGAGCATCCACATGCGTTTTCCCGATTTATTCTGATGGCCGGTGGAAAACTTTCATAGGGATGGACCGGTCATCTCAAAATTAGTCGGGCGGCTTGGGTACCCGGTGCCAACCAAAAATTATAAAAAAAAAAAAAGATAAAGATGGTATAGTTTAACCATTGAGCATCATTCTGACCTAACGATGCCAAGGCAAAGGGGAAAATCATAGGGCTTCACAAAGCTTATGGGTATATGTAAATTATCAAATTCTAGGAGGTGAAATACAAAAATATGTAGACTCTGGAATGACAAAGTGAGATTTCCTCTAAATAATATCGCACCCATTCCCAAAGTTAAATACGCTACTTATTTTTCAGATAGAACTCAAATTCACTTTGAACTATCACTTATGCCATTGCCTTATTCACTTCTGAATGCCCACTATAGTCCTCTCGGTATGTGATAAAAATCAACACTCAGGATGTCTACACTCCAAATGGAAACACATACTCAATCGACAACAGATATCTGTATTGTCAAGGTGTAAAAAATTTATAGAAATAAAGGAGTCGAACACCTGGATCAGAGAAACATAGATAGTTACTAAACTGTGTTATTAGCCGTCTTAGGTTCCTTTCAATGACAAAAATTTTGAAATAAAATTCATCTAGTGATCATGGTAAACATCGAAGTTCTAACCAACTGTTCTTATAGCTGAGTCACCTCATATCACTACCAGCATACCCTAAAACGGGCAGCTTGCAATAATTGCCAAAACAGCCTACTTTTCGGAGCAGGGCTATAAGAATCCAAGTCACGGAACCACAGTAAACTAACAAACAGACTGTTTATACAATTGAATCACCACATCCACCAAACCCTAAGATGGTTCGAATCACTAGATTTGCAGAAAGAGCATGTACTTTTGGGGCAAAGCTAATAGAACCAGCTTAATCGAACAGCATTTGGTGGAATAGATACTTGCCTCAGATCTGGCATCTTCCAGGACCTGCCTTATGTTCTCCTCCGTCAGATCGAGAGGGGAGAGCGCGGCTGCGATGGCCAAGGGACGCCATCTCGGGCAAAGCGCCGTCGATCTTTGTTGCCGGAAGCTTCGATTTCTCTTCGGCAATAACAGGATCGTTCGTTTGCAGGTTTTTGGGAGGGAAAAGAGAGAGGAAAGAGGAGGAGCGAAAGCTTGGGAATGCATCGGCGCCGACTTCGTCGAGGCCGTGACGTCGATGACGAACGGCAGAGAGAGCCAGAGAACGCTCAGTGTGGGTGATCGACTCATCATCTTATCCTTATGGACTTCTAGGGATGATCCGATAATGTCGACCGATAACCCGATAAAGAAACATGAGATCCGAAATTCTAATCCATGTATTAATCATATAGGTACCCCTCTTTTTTCCAATTTCCAAATTAGCTCAAGTTGCAATAAATTGAAGGGCAATTTTTAAAATGTCCCCACACTTACCAATTCATTTAAACATCCTCCGAAATTTAATATATGTGAAAATTGCCCCTGTGATTTTATTTTTTGATTTAAGTATCTTTATTTTGAACTTAAATGACATATTTTGTCAATAAAATATGATATTAATCAAACGTAGAAGCACTTTAAGCAAATTAATAAAATTTACAGTACAATTTTGAAAATTACCCTAAATCAAAAAGCACCTTGTTTTTTTGAAGCACTTTATTACTAATATTTAACATGCTAATCATTAGACGTTGCTTTCATTTACCTTGTTCGTCCATAAATTAATACGTGCTAAATTTGGAATAAAGTGAATTTGAAATAAGAAATATTAAAATTTAAAATAAGTGCAAATTTTGGGAAAAAAAAGTTCTTTACAAAATACAACTTAATTATTGTAGTAAAAAAGTTATATAAAGAGAGATAATCGTGGAGTTAAATTAAAATATAGAAATCCTAAAGATCATAATCTCATAATTTTTATAATTAAAAAAAAAAAAAAAAAAAAAAAAAAAAAAAAAAAAAAAAAAAAAAAAAAAAAAAAAAAAAAAAAAAAAAAAAAAAAAAAAAAAAAAAAAAAAAAAAAAAAAAAAAAAAAAAAAAAATATAGTGGCCAAATAATAAAATCATAAAACTACACGGCTTTTTTGCAAGTAATTATTAGGTTAACCGTTCTAAAGTAAACCAGCGGTACACCTGCCTCGAAATATTTGTCCGCCATTTCTCCAAATTTGAAATCTTTAACGGGCGGAAAATTCCCACCCCCGTTTACGGCGGTGATTGGAAACCACAACTACTTCTTCCTCGGCTCGATCCACGGTAGTTTCGAGAGTCCCGTCACCGCCTCTGTTTGTTTAAAACCGAAACCCTGCCTCCCTTCATTCCTCGCTCGCCGGCCCCCGATCGCCTAGAGAACGAAGGATTCTTTGAGGGTGAGAAACGCCGATCGCTGTGCAAATCCTTTCTTTTTTTTTTTCTTTTGATCTGTTTGTTTTGTTGTTCTTGAGATATGCAGATCTGATATTTTTTTCCCCTTCCTGAAGGACGAATCTGTAGATTTGACGACCCGTTTAGGTTTCGATGTTTTAAGCGTGGAGTTTGAAGCTATCATCAGGTGTAAATGGGAAGAATCTGAAGCCATTTTCAGTAAGAAATCTCGTTACTCCTAATACATGTCTACTTCTTGATAATGTTCAGCTCGTCTTTGCCAATGGTGTAGGGTTTATCCTCATTTGGGAATCATTAGGAAAGAAGGAAAAACAGCGAAGCTGGCGGCTGTATTGACAAGAATACGACCGTAGGTTTGTAACAATTTTTTTTTCCTCCCAGTTTTTGGTCGGTAATTGAAGAAGAAAATAATTCGAGTGTTTCCTAAAAACTAAAATGTTTTGGATTCATAGGGTATTCTGGATATTCTACAATGAAGGAAGAAGTGAATACATAGCTTGTCTTGGTAAGAATTAGATCACACACAAAAAAAAATCCAAATATTTCTTTTTGGTTCTTCCATTGGTTTGGCTTACCGTGGTTGTAGTCCATTAAATCGTTTTTTTTTGTTATTATATTAACTTGTAGATGAATAGTGATGGGAAGATTTTTACATAGCTAATTTAGATGGATTTAGAACTTCTTGTTTTCTTATGCAGTAATTCTGTTGAAATAGGCTTCTTTTTTTGTCGTGACATTAAAAAAGGATGCCAGAGGTGAGTGAAGGGATGGATCAAACTTCATCTGGGAACGCTGTTGGTGGGTTCTGGATTTGGAGACCTGCTTATCCGACAGGTTTAAGAAGATCCAGATTAAGCCATCTTCAGAATGTTGTGACCCCAACTGATAACAAGGAGAATATTCCTCCAACGAGTGCAAGGCTTAGGCAAAAGAAGAGTCCGCTGCCATATTGGTATCCTCGAACTCCTCTCCGGGATATCACAGTTGTTGTCAACGTAAGAAATCTGTCTCTATACTAAATTTGCCTTGTAGAAATATCCTTGAATTTATATATTTAAAGTATACATGTTCATTCTTACAATTTTTGTCTGATGGAAGGATCATTTTATCCAATCCTGCTCTTATCTGGCTTCCAGATTATTTCTGCACAGGGATGTTTTACCGTAATTTACCTTCTAGTATTTATGTTTTTGTTCTTTCATCATTTATTGTTATTAACTCTCCCTTTTAACTTGCAACTTTATTTCTTGTTGTCAGATATTGCTTCTGCAATTTAATTACTACCATCTTATTATTTTTATGCTATTATCTTTGATAATTTGTACCTCCATTCTTTTATTTGAGGGAATAAAAAGCAGTAAGCATATTGAATCCGTAGAGAAGCCAAATACTTGATTTACATGCATGTATACGTGGCAAAAAGGTAACGTGCTCCCCGCGGTTCAGTATCGCTGGCTCCACGCTATGTATATGACATTTGTACGTATGCAAGTGATAGATATGAGCCAGCTGTAGAGAAGATAAAGATAAAAATTTAACCAATGTCTTTGTCAATAGACCTGCCGTAGTTGTTCTTGAGGTCAGGAGATAAGCCCCACTGGATGCAGGTTAGATCTGTTTCGTTTCAAACCCTGTAATCACCTGAGAATTGCAAGTAACCCCTAGTTCCATTTTTCTTACAAAAGATGTTGTTTTCTTTGAGTATTCTATCTTTGTTGTTTGCATATCATCTCTTTTATTATTTAGTGTAACTGAAAATGGGTTTCGGAAGATTATGTAACTATTAGTTATGTTGCTTAGATAGAGTTCATAAAATCATGCACAATTAATTGATGTTTATTTTTGTTATAGTTGTAAGACGCCTTTTCTTTCTAAATGGGGGGTTATATTTTGATAGTATTCTCTTAGATATGGTTTTAAATAGGGGTAGCAATGTTTCGACTCTATATTTTTTAGGTGGTTTCCAAAACGATACCCATTTAAATATCCAATACCTGAGCTTCCTTAAATACCTGCTTTAAATGATATATGGCTCCATGATCCCAACTTAAACTAGCTATGACCACCTATTGAGCATCTGAAAATTGTCATGTATGTGATTTCTGTTCGTTTATTTATTCATCTTGTAGGCTTTGGAGAGGAGACGGCTGCGTGCTAGAGCAACTAATGTTCAGCAGAGGAACTCCAATCTGGAGTTGTCTATGGGTAGCCCAGTAGTTGATGCTGAGCTGTATGCTTATGAACATACCCCTATTAGTCAAATTCTCCCTTCTGGTGGTTCTAATACCTCTTCAAGTCCTGCAGATACTCATCTTAATGATGTTCTCTCTTCTGAAGTTTCTGATACTTCTCCAAGTGTTGTAAATACTCGTGTTACTCAAGTTCTCCATTCTGATGTTTCCGATACCTCTCCAAGTCATGCAGATAGAGGCTATTCCTCGGCTACTCCTATTGGACAAGCCGTGACCACGCCATCTTCTTCCAACACAGCCACTACTGAGAATCCTTCGTGCTCGAAATCTGTTTCTAGCAAAATATCAACAGAAGACCCAAAAACAGTGGAGTATGAGAAGAAGCTGCAGACAATAATTGAGGAGTTGGAATTAGTTGTGAAGGAGAACTTGAAGAGGACCCCCTCCCGACCTGCTCAGAAGTCCACACGCATTCTCATGTCTATGAGATGAGTATAAAACATTTTGTTCATGAAGGGTTATGCCAGCAACTCTGCTGCCTATACCTTTTGTGATTCTATCATAGCTTGGGTTTACCAGTTTAGGGCCATGGTTAAGCCAGTATCTCTGCTGCCTATATCATATCTGATGCTCTGTCGTGGCCACCCGTCCTCACTTTTTTGCCAATAGTATCACACGCTTGAGTGAGATACTGAGGGCATTCTATAAGTGTGAATGGCCACAGCTTGGTGAGCATTTTCACCAATGTACATATTTTGTTTGACAAATTTGATTCTCTTAATGGGCACTACTTGCATACTTTTCCAGTGCCTGCTGAGATTTGGATAATGCTAAATAGTTAACCTTTTAGTGACACTGAGGGCTATTCCTCATTTATCTACTTTGAAGGTCTCATGATCCTATCGCAATAATGTAGACATGCATTTATTACTTTGATTTGCTTTTATCTACGTATGCCGTTAGATTACTAGTTTTATTCCTACATTGTCCCTGCCTACTTTGTCTGGTTGAGCAATGTTTGAACAGAAATTTACGTAAGTAGGTGTTCATAACTAGTGAGTTTTAAAAATTTTGCATTTTGCTCCAAATTTAACTATGCAAAAATGCTGGCCTTAAATAGAGTATTACTTCAGTCGTATCGGAATGAGAATATGTTTAGATAAATAAAATCAGCTTGTTGATGTTGAGATTGGGTCTCAAATTAATCCGTTTGTTTTTAGACTTTCTGACTGAATGAAATTTTGATTCAGTCAATTGCAAAGGAACTATAAGATTGGTTCCATGATAACAAAGAATTATAACAGAGAGTTTTAGTGTAGCCCTTATGGCTAACATAGTTTAATAGCCATATTATTTTTTTTCCCTATTGTAGTGTTTTATATTTTTGCTGATGATTTTGTATTCGAGATTGATCTTCTAAGGTTCTTTCTAGCTATAGGCACTTGGCCATTACACAATGTTATTTATCATTTTTTTAAAAAAAATAATTTGATATAGAAAAACAATTTTGTCACTAAACTATTTATTGAAAGTTGTTGTCATCATAAAATATATTTGTAGAATGGTGTGATTTATTTCAAAAAGAGACGGTTGAGCTTGAATGTTTTTTTTCCTAGGAGGCTCCTTATTTATGATATAGTTTTAATAATAATGATAATAACCAAACATTTTCACGTCACGCTAATAATTTATTGATAACGTTCTCATCCCAATGTCAAACGGGCTTCAATTTGATCCGTGTTGGTTTCCTTGAACATGATCTTGGGTTTACGCCTCTTAGGGTTTGGTGTGATGGTAAACGATAGTGTGTATTCTTAAACAATATTTAGGATGATTAAACTATAGGGAAGTTGTGTCATCATATCAAGAGCCACCACATTTCATGTGATGTGTTTATTTGGTGGGTGGAATGTGAGGCTAGATCATTCATCCCTGGATTAGTGAATTTGCAAGAACGGGATACCTGATTTAAAAAAAAAAATCTAGGGACTGCAAAAAGGCGGGGCAATTGGAAGGATCTCTATGTTGGATTTCGCATGCCATTCTGCAAACTTGCAACTTTCCTATCAATTGGATCGTTAGAGCTCTCTGGTGCACGGGCGTCTCGACAAAGCTTTCAGTTCTTTTGTTTCCTCCCTCGCAGAAATTTAATGCTATTTCTCCTGCTTAAGGAAGAGAGGGAGCAGCTTGAGAATGGGAAGTCACTTGTATCAACAGACGAGAAGGAAGATGATTCTAAAGAGAACGATGTACTGAGTCCTCAGTGAAGCAGGAAAGGGTGAAGGAAGATGATGAAGAAGGTGCAGAAGGTTATATCCCATCTTCTGAGTTTTGACTCTTTCTTGGATGGTGATGATTCTGGGACAGAGGATCAACAATCAGCTTTTGTGAAAGAGATTGAGAACTTCCACAATGAGAAGAACTTGGGAGTTCGAGGCATCTAAATTTTATGATGAAGGATTGACTCTTTCTTCGCTCTTTCTACAGCTATCTGTTTACAATCAGTATTAGCTTATCATCTAACAAGGTTTCTGGCCCAGGTTATGGAGGCAAGTGACGAGATTAGGTGGTCATGACAAGGTACTTCACAGTTTTCTTCTAGACATTTGCCCTTTTTATAGGACAACTTGACTTTCTTTATAAAATAACAAGCTATTCTAATAAAACCTAACAAACTTTTCTGAAAAAACCAAAACTTTTTAAAAAGTTCCAAAAGATTATTTTAAAAATTCGATGCTAAAATTTAGTATTGTATGAAGCATAATCATTAGTCATCAAGTTCACTTGTCGCATGGGTATATATGATTTATATTCACCTTCATAGATTATCAAACTCATAAATTAATCAAATCATATATTCTATTATCGATATATACAAGCCCCTATTGTTATCTAACTTTCCTAAACACATCAAGTGCAACTAAAAAAAGATACTAATGATAATATTTTTATAAATGATGATTAAAGCAACTCTTTTTTTTTTATGTATGATAACTAAACAAAATATGGAATATATTTTTTTTATCTTTATGAATAATGTGATAAAATGTAGGAAATTGTGAGAAAAACTAATTGAATGTGAGTAATTAAAATTACCAACTATATAAACAAAATCAATCTTCAAGGAGAGACAATATAATATCAAAGTGAACTTGTTGATGTTGAAATTGTCTGAGTTTTGAACTGGACTAATAGCTAAAGATGCTCAATTTGCTCTTTATTATTTCTAGAAGAATTATCTTTTTTTCCTTCATTTTTTTATGGTGGCGCGGTTGATGGCGCATGGTGATAGCGAAGATGATGGTGAACAAAAATGACAAGAGAGCATGAGAATTTGCATAGAATTCGAGAATGAATAGGAATAGGAAATTGATGATAGAAGTAAAATAAAATAATGAAAGGTGGAAATGACAATACATTGACACAAAATGTGGTGGGGGAAATAATGTACGAGGAGGAATGAAAAAAATCATTAAAAAAAGTAGTGATGGAGAACATAGAACAATGTTGCTTAATTATGAGGTTGCTATGTTACTAAGCATGGTGAATGATAACACTGAATGCATGTAAATCACTAAGAATACAAAACGGCAAACTGGATGTTCAACTTACTGCACCAACCCTATTTGACCAACTCCATGAAGTTCACCATTCTACTTTATTTCAAGACTAGAGAAAAGGACAAATAGCAGTGTGAGAGATTGTCTTGGAAAAATTACCATAAGCTGTTCTATTGTTTTAAACCATATAAAATCTGAAATCAATAAAGTCATCCTCACTAGTTAAAAACAGAAATAGTTACCAGTAGTCTTTCTATATTAAGTTTTGGGAAAATGATAATGAGCAATTTAATTGTCCATGAGAAGAACTAGAGTAAATTATTTTCCACTTCCAGTGAACTACTACTCAAACAAGAGCGAACATTGAATAAAGAATAGAAACAAAGGAAAACCTGTAATCTTCTTGCCCTAACCAGTAAAAGCAATATTTAAACTGTTATATAAGGGCCATGGTAAGTTAGATGAACACAATCATAAATTGACAGTTTCCCCTTCTTTGTTTTGTATCTTGTTCGTTTCTTGTATCAATGAGTTGGGACACGTGAAATTTGGAAATGCAGCTGATAATTGACAAGAGAAATGTATGCTCCAACAGCATAATTATAAAATTATTGGAATATATACATTATACAAGATAACAAATGGATATTGGAGCATGAAGCCAAAAAATCCTTTGGATAGGTATCCTCCATTAAGAACTGTAGAAATTTGTCTGTCAATTAGTTAGATTTGTAAGGTCAACCGTATCAGTCAGTTGATGCAAGCAAGAGTTGTGCATTAGCCAATCATTATAATTGGCATTATTGGTACATATACTCTCAGAATAATGAGAGAAAAATCAAACAAGAGGGTAAAGAAAGATTTTGTCGAACCAAAGAAGTTAGAGAAACAAAAAGGCAGTATTTAGATAGTAACCAGAGCATTAAATAAAGGCCAGAAAGATCTGATAAAAGTGCATTTTTATGGCTCGCTATCAAAGTACAAAAACGTTTCAGCTCTAGAAACTTACCTGATTAAATGACAATTCAATCCAGAAACCAGTACTCCGCTTTAAATTATTCAATTTTCTTCCTAGCATATTAAAATGTATTTTCTAGAGTGGTTTATTTAGAAAAAAAATAATATTGGATTGAATGAAAAAATTCATAGAATGCATGGATTCAGAAATGAATGACCCTGTCCCTTATGGTATGAGATACAGCGATCGTGAGATGATGTGACACGGGCGTTGACCATGAAAAGGCTATCTGGCTACCAATCGGGCAATGAGTGGTCCACGTAAAGCTCCAGCGAACCGTGCGTAGAGGAGGAGAAACCCGTTAGAGGTTGGCCAGGAGGGTCTTCGGCATAAATACTCCGGCGATCAAGTTAGATCACTAACGAGGAAGAAGCAAAACGAGAGCTGGGGTTCTAGAAGAGAGCTTGCTTGTGCGTGGAAGAGGAGGACCCCTTTTATAGACGTCGCTGGTAGCCCCCACCCTTCCAAGACGTCTTATCGCATTGATGTTAGGATATTCACAAGATCTTCTTAGGTGTTTGTCGATGTCAGGCTGAGGTTATGGCAGGGATGGCGATCACAAGTACTCATCAATCATGTTGTCCCCATTAGTCTGTGTGAGCCACTCCTAGGACAGGTCACTGTAATTATCTTGTACGACCTCCGCCTACCATATTTTGTCGAGTCACATCCTACTTGAACCATATCCTGGATAGGGTTTGTAGCATAGAACGGAGTCTGGATCTTGGCTGGACGGACGATCCGGTCGGCCATCCGGCCACCAGAATCGTACTTACACACTTTTGGAGGTCTAATCTAGCTTATCTGCTGATCCTACGAGGGGAAGTCTAGTGACCCAGTTTAGGGTTCAGTCGTTCAGACCATCCGGTTGAAGAAGTCAACCCGCTGACTCGCCCGGTCTTGGACGAGGCAATCCGTCCCATCTCCTGGGCGACGCTTCTCATTGGCCATTGTAGACCGACTGACGGAGTAGCCTTAGATGCGAAGTCTGCTAGATTGTTGACCGGTCGCTAGACTCCATGTCAACGACTATCCAACAAGGACCGCTCATTTAAGGGCTTAGATTCCGACCGGATCATCAAGGAATGCAAAGTATGTCCTTGGACCAGAGCAAAAAAATTGCTCCATTATCTTCCCTGATTACAGCAAATCTAAATCTAAAATGCACATAATCGCTCGAACGAAACAAGTAGTGAGAGCAGAGCGACATATAGAAAGTAGCAGCCGAACGTGGTGAAGCACGGGAAAACATACGTACCCTCTCAAGTTGGTCCATTCTTGGCTCCAAAGAACGAATAGCCGTGGCTGACCCGGAACTGATGGTCGCCGCCTCACCAGCGTTGTTTCCTCTGCCACCGCCGTTCCCTGCCATCGTACTCCTCATCTTCCCCTTACATGTCATCTACGCTCCGATCCACAACAGATTGAATCGGATTAGATCGGCTTGTTTGAAAAATATGATGATACATTGAAAAAGGAAGGGAAAGCTTGCGTTGGCATGTTTTGCTTCAGAATTTGATCTTGCCTGGATTGGTCCCTTTCGATTCCGCTGCTCATTTCTTTCTTCTTCTCATGCGCTACTTCCGCCGCATTCGCTCACATTTCACGCTCTCACTTCACCACGCAACCCTACCCTTAAACGCTTCCAGAAGCACTCTCGACACTCGAGGCTCTACTTTCTCGCTCTTCTTCTTCCTCCTCCAGTGGATCCGTCCAGTCCATTAGCATCTCTGCCCCCCACGGGTTGGCTCGGTGGGTAAGGCGCCTGCCGCTTGAAACAGAGGTCTCAGGGTCGAGAGTCGTCAGTTGCGCACGGGGTTAAAATTCTGGTCTGCTGGCTTAAGATTCTCTCGTTCCCTAGACGTCTTCTCACCCTAATAAATTCTTGATTTACCCCCTTTGGAAACTTGTGGGATAAAAATCAGGGACTGCTGAGATGACGGATTCACCTTTTTGAAACAGTCCATTAACATCTCTATATTCTCCTTTTTGTCCTTTCTTCCATCTCTCTCTCTCTTTCTCTTTTTTTTTTCTCTTCGCTTGGTTAAGAGAATCCGTGCCGTTACATGTATTAATACTTCCGTCACAGCTATGTTAGGTCATCCGCAACCGTTTAACACCTTTAACGTTATAACACCTACCACCTCATCAAAAAGTATGGGACCCACATGTCACATACACATTAACATTAACATCTTCATTCACTCACATTCGTTTAACATTCAACCCCTATTATTTGTGGGATCCATATGCCACATACACATTCTCTCACATATTAATTCTATCACATATTCAATCTCATACATACATATTTTTATTTTCAACTATATTTATCAATTTAAATAATTATTATTTAAAATAAATAATAATAATAATTTTAAATATATTTATTATTAATTGAAAATTAAATTAATTGAAAATTAAATTAATTGAAATTGAAATTAATTGAAATTAAAAATAAATAATTTTTTATTTTGAAGCAGGCAGGTAGGCAGCCTGCCTGCAGGCAGACTGATCAGGCTCCTGCCTGACCAATCAGGCTCTACCTCTGCTCAGCAGACCGATCAGCTCCTGCTGATCGTCACTCCTGCTGATCGTCCAGCCGATCAAGATCCATTTATACGCATGCCGTTCATCATCTCTGTTCATCGCGTCAGGCATACCGTCCCACAATGGTATTTAATACTTTCCGTTACGAAACTGCCTTATAAAGGAATCTAACGGGTGTTTTGGGTACGTTGCTAAAATTAAAACCGGAAACGACTAGTTCGGAAAAAAAACGTTATAAACAAAAGGGCGGAGTGTCGTATCGGAGAACGGCAGTTGTGGCAACAATAAAAACACCGCGATGTAGTGGTGTCAAACGTATCGGATTGATCCGGTCTGATATACTTTATCAAAGTGTCTTAAGACCAATGTAAGTATAAAGCATTGGTTATGCCTGAGATTCCGAGTTTGAACCTCTTAGCGAGCATATTTATTGTAATAATTATCTTTACAATAGTTTTTAAAAGACCTTTTCCTGGAAACAAAAAAATTTACCCATAAAAATTTGAGAGTTATGGTGCAAGCTCAGGCCTGTCGTTAAAGACATAGGTTCTCTCCGTACGGCTCATATTATTGAATTTCTTAAATATCAAAATAGTGATTTAGATTAGAAGCATTTGATTTACCCGGTGATCGAGGGCATTTTGTGAGGCTGGACCGACATATCCCGATCATTGTCTACTGTCTGGTTCATCATTTTTTTTTACACAGAGAAAAAAAATCATGTCGGACTAAAGTTATACCACATGTCAAGACGGACGATAACCGCTCAAATCGCATGTCGGGTTATGTCCAGCATGACTTGAACCCGAACATGACACGGACTTGGACCGAGCATGATTCACATATCGTATTGAGAGAATGTATATTAATAACATTTAAAAAATATTAAAAGACCAAAATCCTTTTTAGAAAAAAAATAATTAGATGCGATAATTAGGTCCGACCACATCACGTACTTGATAAGGGTTGGGCTGTGCCAAGCCCTTAGCCTTGTCCCAGTTGGGTTGGGCAAAGAAAGATAGTTGGGCCTCCGCATTGACTCATATATGATTGAAAGCTATCTTATAAATATTTTTAAAATAAAAAGATAATATAAATAGAAAATTAAAAGATTTTTATTTTTCAGTTATTTTTTATTTGTATTTATTATTTTATTAATTTATTATTCCGTGATGGTCCAACTCGGCAGGTCACCAAAATCCCGGTCGGCAGTTTTGCCACCCCTTCGTTACCAATAGGGTTTAGTCGGGGGAGTCCTCTTCATCCTCTCCTTCCTCAGCTGCAGATACAGTTTGGTGAATGGCGGACAAAGGTGGAAAAGGATCTGCCTTTCCTGGAGGAAATGATCAAGGTCAGGTTTTCTCTTCCATTTTGTGTTGTTCGCATCTTTGTGTAGAAAAAATCTTTTTTTTTTTGGACTTAATCTACAAGCTAATCACGTATTCTGCATAAAGATTTAATTTTAGACTTCAGAAAACGAATTCGTTTAGTGCATGTTTGAAGATTTGATAGTTTCATTGAGTACCTAAGTGACTAGGGGGAAAACGCAATTACATTTTTTTCTCTTGTAAAATCGTGGCCTGGGATTGTTTGTAGTCTCATTCGAGAAAGAAATCTATCGTTCGCAGCCTGAGAAATGTGCTTTCCATTGTTTTTGAAGTTTTCTGTGTGAGAGAAGGTTTCTTATGCGGTTGCATTTCTTTGGGAGGCGAAATGTCCCTCATCAGAAGTGTGGTCTATAGATGAGCATCGACAACCCTCTTTGGCGCTGACTCAAATTTTAGCCAAAGCTAAGAAGAGTTCATCATATAATATAATAGTAGCATACCTTCCATGGTGTGCTGCTGTGTGTAAAATTTTGATATGTTTCAGTGACTATTCTATACTTCTAATTATAGTATGATCCTTTATTTTCAAGGTTATGCATTGGTTTTGAATGCGCATAGGTTTAAGATGCCTTTTTTTTTTTATTCTTGCAGAATTTTAATAGCAGTATTTTTGGTGCAGGATCACTCAAAGGTAAAAGTGCTGCTTCCCTGAAGGAGTCGCATTTTGAAATTGAATTATCAGATTCTGATGGTGAAGGTAGTAATTTTTCCCTTTTCTAATTTAGGTGTTAGTTGTTATAAAGAACTGTTCTCACTAGGATAGTAACATAGCATGCAGCGGAATCCGTAACTTTACACTGAGGAAAAATCTCACGTAAAAAAAGTAGGAATGCTTTTATTCAATTGTGAATATTTATATAAGACAGTAACGTTTATATGGACCCAATACCAAAAAAATTAAGCAAACAATTACCCCTGGTAATTTGTTACCAATTCAAAGATAAACTACTTGAAGAAAATAACAATCAAATTAATTCCTTTTCTGCATTGGATATTTGTTCACGTTTGTTAGTGACATAGCATACTTGACATCTAGTTTTCCGATTCTTCATTCTTGGTTTTGGTAGGTGTTTATTGTTAATTGATGATTTGTTCATAATGTAGCACAATTTGGTTTTGAACTGCATAAGAACTCATGTCAATTATTCAAAGTTAAGGGCATGATTCTTGCTAAATGCCACCGTCCTGGTTAATTGTAATCAATACCATAATTTATGTTCATTTTTTGTTAGGTTTTATTGAAACACCTCTTCCAAGTTCCAAAGGAAAATCATCAGCTGAGGCTAAATCTGGCAAGAAAAAGGTCTCCTTTTCAAAAACAAGCGGAAACAATCTATTCAATAATTCAACTGCAGGTCCATCCTTCCTTTCTTCTTCAAATTCTTTTAGTTTAATATATCACTTATTAACATAGCTCTAGCAGGTGCTATTCATCTTCCCTCCAACTTTTACTATTAAAACATACTTTTTGAGAAAGGTATCATTTATGGAATTTTGCCTTGTTTTATTGTATAGGAGATCTTGGTAAAAGTTCCAACGTTGGAAAGGCTGGGGGAAAAGGAAGCTTACCACAAGCAACACCAGTCGAGCCTTTGATAGCAGAAACACAATTGAAACTCGAACTAGGTCATTGATGGACCAATATTTACTTCGTTTTTCAGCTTTTATTTTTCTTTAACATTTTGCTTAGTTTTCTTTTTCATATTCTTTTTCCTACACATTGGAGTCATTTTTCTTTTAGTCCAAATAAATTGTTGCAGGTTTCATATCTGGCTCCATGAAAATCTCCATTTCTTTTCCTGATCAAAGAATTCATGTTTGTATATTTTTTTGTATCACTCACTGCACTGCAGGTTAGACCTGACTATTTTGAAATTCACACACAGTATCTCTGTAGTGTGGCACTTACAACTAGTTTAGATATGTACACCATCTGACTTGTATTTTTGACTGTTCTGAATTTAGCAGTTGCAGCAACTACTACAGCCTGCGTCAAGACTGAAAGTGCAGAATACCCTACCCATGAAATAAACTCTCCTATTACTGATAGAGCTTTCGACAAACAATAGCACTGCTATCTAATTTTGCCTGTATATCCTCATCTGAGCTGCATAACTTTTTGGTGATGCAATCACAGAGGGCCAAATGGTTAAAATAGATTTAAAAAATTTGTAATTTCTTATAATTTGTTTTCCTTAGAACCACTTGTATTATTATCACCATATGTAGGAATTTTGTGCTATCTAACGAACTTCATTAAGAACCTTGTGTTAATATGTTGGGGATTCATATTTTTTGTTATTGAACTTCTTTCAGAACTTCCAAAAGGTGCTAGATTATTAATGGATTGTGAAGCTGCAGAAGTTTTACAAGTTATCCATGAACACATGACTGTTCTATCACAAGATCCAAAGATAAAAATGCCTGAGTACTAGCTTGCAATTACATTGGGACTTTGTTCTTTTCTCTGTGTTTTGTTTGCAGATTATTCATATTTTCATAGTTGGCAATTGTTTTTCTTAATGATATATTTTTCTTCTTAGGTCATTTAGCAAGGCATTGCAATATTCCAAAGTCAATGATCATTATAAAAATGCCAAGGCTGTGCGACAGGTTTTGGAGTATCCTTTAGTTTTAACACGTTATTTTTTGTTAGCTTTTGCATTATGTCATTTTGGAAAGCCTTTTTCAATTGGACCGTTAACTCAAGTTTCTAGAACTTTGAAACTAAATGCAGTCACTGATGGCGAGGTTTGTTCTCTAGCTTAACTATTCTTGATTTATGCATTTTGATCCCTCTCTATATGCTTGCTTTTGACCCCCTCACTCAGATATGCATGATAGGGAATGTTTGTCCAGAGAATGTAGATGAAGTTTATGCTTTAATACCATCCTTGAAGGTGAGTGTTATAATTCCTCTCTTTAGAGGTGTTGTTTTCACTTGGTACTCTTTTGAGATCTGTCCTGCTCCTACACAGTTTTAAACTGAAATTTACTGTGTTAATAAAACAGAAATTTCTTGCTTCTCCTCGGTGGATCGTATATAATTTATTCGTTTGGCACTTCTCTGATATGATTCTAAGTCATTTACTGCACTTTTATACTTAGGGAAATATAGAAAAGAATGAAGTGGCACTCAAAGATGCCATAGCTAGCCTGGCAAAGTTCCGAACACCAAAATAATTATTGTTGCAGGTAACTTTTGAGCTTATTCCACTGCTGGATTCGTTTTTGTTCTCATGCTACTATAATCAATTCAATAAATTGTTATGCCCTTTTGAGATTTTAGATTCATCTGCAGTTCACAGTGACCAGGATCAGATTTCCTATTGCCAGTAGCAAAATAATGGTTCTTCACCTGAGAGTAACTTAGATCACCACTATAAATTTAAGAAGCCACCTCCTTTGTTCTATACTATACTGGATTTTCATGGCCCATGTGAGAAACTGCAGTGATTTAGCTTTTAGACTCTGCTAAGTAAAAGTAGAAGTAGAAGTAGAAGTATCGGTGGGCTCTGCCTAACTAAGCACAAGAAGTTGGACCTCTAAGTCTAGAACAGGATGAGTTCGCTTGTTGCTAGCTCTTCCTGTTGGAGCAAACTTACCATTTTATATTTATTACTTTTTTCTACTAGCTGTGACACTGTACTGAATGGGCTCGACTGAGCTATGTCTACTTTGTTGCTGAGTCGAGCTAGGCTACAGGCAGCACTGTATATTTGCCAACTGTAGCCCCAAAGTAGTTGTTTAGAATTGATAGTATCTCCATGGTTTAAAATTTGGAGCCATATCGGAGTTGCAGTTTATGAGCGGAACGATATAGTTTTTGTATCGTCTCATATACAGTGCCGATATTGTTTTGTATTTTTTAAATATAAATATGTTAACTAAAAATATAATATTTAAAAAAAATAAAAAAGCAACCCGGTGCATATAGCTCCTGCTAGTGTAAGGTCCTGGAGAAAGATCGAATCATATTGGATTTGTTGTATGCAATCTTGCTTGCATTTTGCAATAGACCGTTTCTCCGACTCAAACCCGTGATCTTAAGATCACATGACATCAATTTACTATTTTGCCAATACTCGCATTTATTTAAAAAATAAAAACATTAAAAAAATATGGGATCATGATAGTAAGTAAATAAATAAATAAATATTTTATAATATATTTTTAAAATTAAAATAAATAAAATATATAATTAATGAAATAATTTTATTATGGTTTAATAAGCTTATCTAAATTATCCCTATTATAGTTAGGAATTGATTGAAATTAGTAAGTTAAGTTTAATAAATTTATTAAATTAAAACACCTCCCACCCCACTTCTTCCCTTCTTGTCTCGTGATCTCCCTCACACCTAACCATGTGTCTCTCGATCAACCTCACACCTAGCCCCCCTCCTCTCCTACCGCATGACACCTAGTCGTGATTAACATTCAGCCACGATCGGCACAACCCCTCCCCCCGCCTCCGCGTTGCGCATCAATGGTGGATTGCTGCCTCCCCACATCGTGCGATGCCTCCACGACGGCCGCGGAGCTTTTGTCGGGTGTGTCGGTCGGTGGGCAGAACGAAATATTTCGTCCATTTCGCTTGGTACGACACGAGATTTGAATATCTCAACCCTAGGAGTTATGCACTCCCTGTTTGAAGTTCGGTTGTTCGTTGTAAAATCTCAGTTGTCTTTGTTTCTTTTAAAAGAATCTCAGTTCATTTTGCTTACCCTTTCAGGTTGAAGCTGCAAAAATGCTAATCGATGCTGATCGTAGTGAATTCCAAGTCCATGGGATTCTAACCGACTCGTTGCTTGTGGTTTCGGAGTTGGGTGATAGATGATACTCGTATGTTCATTATGTGAATGAATCTTTACTGAAACTTTTGTTCTCATCAAATAGATACTTGATGAATCATGTTTGCACTTAGTTTTTTGATAGATTTCTGATTGTTTACCTGTGCTTATGATTCCGATTTACTTCATTTAAGATTGTTACAAGTAATTCATAGCTTCCATGAATGCGTTTGGAGTGGGTAATATGAATTGCTTTCTACGTAGGATTCTTTAAATTGAGCTGGTATATTATGTATGTTCCTTGTGAATGAAAATTTTGTAATATCATTAGGATTGGTTGTGGTTTGTAATCGCATGCTGTGTATACCATTTCGGCATATTATTGAAATTTGATATCATTCGGTATCAAACTTTAAAATCTCTAGTCTAGTCGCGTTGTAGTATCAATCTTTGACTAGAAAGATATTATTCTAATACTATGTTATCGCTTTGTCCTTATGGGGTGGACCAATAGTGCATTGGTATTGTCATCTTGAGGTCTGAATGTTAAAATCTGATAAAGTTAGTATATCCGTTCTCTCTATGTGTTAGTTACAGTATTCAAATTAGTAGTTTTTGTGATTTATTTTTTTCTGTTGATTATGATACTAATAGAATGGAGGTTTACAGGAGATACAAATAGAATGGAGTTTTAAAGGAGAAAACAAGATAAAAGTAAAGAAAGAACATGTATTGAATGATATCAAATTTATGGTATCTGATTTTAGTATGTATTTATGTAATTTCGAAATATTTGCATGTACGGTTCAACAGGCGAACAAGAAGGTTCATGGCTTAGATCAACGATTAGGAAGGCTTGTAGCTTAGATCAACGATTGCCATTGCACTGCAACGGTGTGTTGGTTTATATCTCCCCAAGTGACAGAGTGAACATCGTAATTTATGATAGAGAGGGTGCGTGTTTGTGTGGCCCTTGCTTTTTAAAGTCCTTGGACAATTTGCATTTGTTAGGTTTTTCAACTTATAATATACTTTGGTCACCAGTGATAAATTTTTATGGAATTGGACCATTGAATTTCAGTGGTGGTGCATCCTAAGAGATTTTTCTTTAGTTAGAAGTAAGCCTAGTAAGAGATTTTTCTTTAGTTAGAAGTAAGCCTAAGAACGTTGATTGTTTTGATGAGCATTTATGACTACTATTTAATTTATTTTTGATGGTCAGTGATAAATTTTTATGAAATTAGATTGATTATTTTGAAAATTAATTAGTTAGTTTGGATAAAAATAAAAGTATATAAGGTGGTGGATGGGATGATACCTTAAAAGCCGAGGACTATAAGGTCTACCGGTGAATTGCTAAGCTGGACGCGGAGCGTCTAAAAGTGATTTAAGTGCCCGGATGATATGATGGGAGAGGCGTCCATGAATCGAGCATAGGAGATGAGTACTATCTCTCCATAATATATATATATATATATATACAACAACAACAACAACAACAAAGCCTTATCCCACTAGGTGGGGTCGGCTATATGGATCCTTTTACGCCATTGAGTTCTATCCCCTACTATATCATCATCTAGATTTAAATAAAATTTATCTTGTTTTATTGTTGCCAACCAAGTCTTTTTTGGTCTTCCTCTCCCTCTTTTAATGTGCGTATTTATCATAGTTTCACATCGTCTAACAGGGGCATTTATTGGTCTTCTAAGTACATGTCCGTACCATCTCAAACGTGTCTCCCGAAGTTTTTCTTCAATAGATGCAACTCCGACTTTCTCTCTAATACTCTCATTCCTTATTCTATCCATCCTCGTATGTCCACACATCCACCTTAACATCCTCATCTCTGCAACTTTCATCTTTTGCTCATGTGCTCGAGTCATAGCCCAACATTCAGCACCATATAACATAGCAGGTCTAACTGCCGTTTTGTAGAACTTCCCTTTAAGTTTTAGAGGTACTTTACGATCACATAAGACACCCGATGCTAATCTCCATTTCAACCATCCTGCTTGTATTCTATGTAAGACATCTCTCTCAATTCCTCCATCACTTTGCAAGAACGATCCTAAATACTTAAAGTTCTCGATTTTAGACAGCTCATCATCTCCTATCTTAACAATTGTTTCACTACGTCTAGCATTGCTAAACTTAAATTCCATATATTCAGTCTTTACTCTACTAAGCCTAAAACCTTTCATTTCTAGAGTTTCCCGCCAAGATTCTAGTTTAGCATTTACTCCTTCACGTGTCTCATCTATCAAAACAATATCATCTGCAAACAACATGCACCATGGCACTGTATCTTGAATGTGCCTAGTGAGTTCATCCATGATTAGTGTAAAAAGATAGGGACTTAAAGCTGATCCTTGATGTAACCCTATCCTTATTGGAAATGCTTCAGTCAATCCACCTGAAGTCTTCACTCTAGTCGTTACATCTTCATACATATCTTTAATTAGGTCAATATATGTTACGCTAACGCCTCTCTTTTCTAGAATTCTCCATATAATTTCTCTTGGTACCCTATCATAAGCTTTTTCTAAATCAATAAATACCATGTGTAGATCTTTCTTTTGCTCCCGATATTTTTCAATTAATTGCCTAAGAAGATGTATAGCTTCTATTGTCGACCTTCCAGGCATGAACCCAAATTGATTTTCGGTTACCGTGGTCTCCTTCCTCAATCTTTTTTCTATTACTCTTTCCCAAAGCTTCATGGTATGACTCATTAATTTAATACCCCTATAGTTTGCACAATTTTGTATGTCTCCTTTGTTCTTATATAAGGGAACTAGACTACTTACCCTCCATTGATTAGGCATTTTTTTTGTTTTCAATATTAAATTAAATAATTTTGTAAGCCATTCAATACCTTTTTTCCCTAAACATTTCCATACCTCTATTGGGATATCATCCGGTCCCACGGCCTTTCCATTTTGCATCCCTTTCAAAGCTTGTTCTACTTCTGAAGTTTGAATTCTCCGATGAAAATTAAAATTTCTATACTCATTTGAAATACTTAAATTGCCTAAGTCAAGTTGGTCCCCTAAACTTTCATTAAAAAGTTGATGAAAGTAAATCTTCCACCGCTCTTTTATTTCGCTATCATTTACTAGTACTCTATCGCATTCATCTTTAATACATCTTATTTGACTAAGGTCTCTTGTTTTCCTTTCTCTTGCTTTAGCTATTTTATAAATGTCTCTTTCCCCTTCTTTTGTATCTAAATTTTGATATAATCGTTCAAAAGTTTTATTTTTTACTTCATTCACTGCTTTCTTAGCCTCTTTCTTGGCTATTGTATATTTTTTTAAGTTTTCCTCGTTCTTACAAATATATAATTCCTTATAAGCTATTCGTTTTTCTTTCACTTTCTCTTGTACTTTCTCATTCCACCACCAAGATTCCTTCCTTGGTGGTGCATGCCCCTTTGACTCACCGAGTACATCCTTAGCTACTATTTTCAACTTTGATACCATCTTATCCCATGTCGTATTAGAGTCGCTATATATTTCATCTAATGCTTGTATTCCTACCTTCTCCTTCAATATGTTTTGCTTCCCATCCTTTAACTTCCACCACTTAATTCTAGGAGTCGTGTATATTTTTCCTCTATTGATATTATAACTAAGGCGTATATCTAACACTACTAATCTATGTTGGGTAGTTAAGCTTTCTCCAGGGATAACCTTACAATCTTTACAAATCTTCCTATCTCTCTTCCTAACCATAAAATAATCAATTTGTGATTTATTATTCCCACTTTTGAATGTGATCAAGTGTTCTTCTTTTTTCTTAAAAAATGTATTAGCTAGTATAAGGTCATATGCTATCGCAAAATCCAATATAGTTTTTCCTTCTTCATTTCTTGTTCCAAACCCATAACCCCCATGTACTCTCTCATATTCTTCATTTTTCGCTCCGACATGTCCATTTAGATCGCCTCCTATTAAAATCATTTCATTTGGCGGAATGTTTTGTAATACCTCATCTAAATCGCTCCAAAATCTTGATTTAGTTTCTTCATCTAATCCTACTTGAGGTGCATATATGCTAATTACGTTCACAACTTCTTTCGCCACTACTATCTTGAGAGCTATAATTCTATCCCCCTTTCTAACTACACCAACAACTTCATCTTTTAAAGAACTATCTACAAAAATACCCACTCCATTTCTTGTTTTACTCTTTCCTGTATACCATAACTTAAAACCCGAGTTCTCTATCATTTTTGCCTTCTCACCTACCCATTTTGTCTCTTGCACACACAAAATACTAATTTTTCTCCTAATCATTGTATCTACTACCTCCATTGTTTTACCAGTGAGAGTTCCTATATTCCATGTTCCAAATCTGAGACTATTACTTTTCTTATAATGTTTATTCTTAGTCCACCTATGGTGTGAGAACTCTTGCCTATTTAACACTACACCCAAGTTCTCATGGAGATGTAGCGGTCCTTGCCGAGACGTTACAGTCGGACCCTGCAACGCGAACCCTTGCATATTTAGCACTACACCCGGGTTCTGGAGATGTAGCGGTCCTTGCCGAGACGTTACAGTCGGACCCTGCAACGCGTTCCTTCCGGGGAACATCCTAGCATTAGCATAATACTTTAATGGATCCATTCATTGAGTATTTGCCATAGTTTTTTTTACGCTGGCTGGCAACCTAACGCAACCCTCCTCCTTTATCCGGGCTTGGGACCGGCCATGACTAGGTCGTCACAGGCGGAGTTTATATATATATATATATATATATATATATATATATATATATATATATATATATATATATATATATATATATATATAGATATTAAAGATTCTAGGTCTCAACTGTGCTTCCAGACGAGCGAGTTTGCTTCGGAGCTCTGTTTCTTCTTCCTCCATCCATCCATTCTCGTGCCGGACCTCCTCCCTCTGTCTCACGACCCAGTTCAGTTCTCCTAGAAGCCAGCGGTTTGCCGACCGGAGATGTGCCACCTGTGCCCGCAGCTCGGAGAGCTGGTGCTGCCACCGCACCCTAGCACGACGCGCGGACTCCCTGTTTGACACCATTCTCCGCTGTTTCCTCTGCTCAGCGGTGCTCTGTTGCCGGTGGTCGTTGAATATTTCTGTCCCTCCGACGGTGTTGGGGTAGCATAAGCCGAGGAGATTGTGAAGTAGCTGGGAGTAGTTTTGGAGAGGAAGAGGAGGATGATTCGAGAGAGAGAGCTGCATGGTCGAAAAGAAACAGAGGAGCAAGTTTACTGGTGTGGTGTTTGGAGGAAGGATGGAGTCAAGATATATAAAAGAATCCCACCAATGAGGAGTTTGGGAGAAAGATTCATTGTAAATAATATTATCTTGTTATCTCAAAATGATTTGGAAATGTCACCATAATAATTTTATTGTCATGCTAAGATTCCTCTTATGATAGAGTCAATATATAACCAGTAATTGTTCCCGAACATATTATCGCATGATAAGCTTATGGAATTAAATAAGGATCGAATTTCGATAGAAATCGAAGAATTATCCTCTCATATGATTGATTAATTTTCATTTTTTTAATTTACTCTCTTAATGATGAAGTATATTTATGGGGGCAGTTAGGATGATGAATTTTATTTTATTTTTTCAGAATATTTAGCCGGCAATTAGTTCATCATAAATTAGACTGTTTACTTTAGAGGAGGAAATGTGGAAAAAGAAAAAGGGTGAAAAGGAGAGCTAGAGGAGGATATAAGAAGAGAAGATCAGAAAAAATTTTTACATGGAAGGACGGCCGAAGAGAGTAATGGAATGAATGATGTGCATGATACATACATAATAAGATAATTTCGGTGTACAGCTTTCACCCCCATTGATTTTGAAGATAGATGATTTTTTTATTTTATTTTATTTTTTGTTTTTTGTTTTTTTGCTTATTCAATAAATTTGAAGTATAACACATACACATTTAGGCGGTATTTGATAAGGAGTAATGTAATCCAATTTGTAATGTAATTAAGCTTGTAATGTAATCCAAATTACATGTTATTGATTTTGTAATCTAGATTACAACACTTTTATTAGTTTTTTAATGTAGATTATATTACATTACAGTTTTAAAACGATATCAAACGAAGTAATCAATCTTATAATATAATTCTGATTACATTACAAGATTTATTATCCCTTATCAAATGTAGCCTTAGAGGTCAATCTCAACTTGCATGCAAAATAACTTCCATGAGATGGTGAAGATAAAATTAGTAGAGTAAAAGGCGATAATTTAGGTGTATAAATCTCATCCGATTAATTTTAAAGATAGATATTTTTCTTTTCTTTTCGTTTATTGAATAAATTTGAAATACAATTCATACACTCTTAAAGGCCAATCTCAACTTGCAAGCATAATAAGAGATGGTGAAGAAAAAATTAGGAAATCAAAGATGATAATACTCGTTCTAAGTCATTTAATATCATCCACTATTTGACTAAGTAAAATAGATAAATAATTAAAGATATTTTATTCTATCAGTCTTTTCATGCGTTTAAATAAAAATTTATTTTATCGCATTAAGAATTCAATAGCACTTTATTGTTCTGGACCATGCTATTATTCTAAAATAGAAGGAATGCGACAAGGAAGTTGTGATGATTAATTTATTAATTCTTTCTACAACCATGCGTAATTTGTGATTGAGGTAATCACTTTTCGTAAAGCCAAAAGCAATAACTATCATGCCAATAATTATCTAGTGGCACACAATTGGTTTCGATAGGTTGAATACTTACTAGGCACCTTCAAAAAATTCTCTAGATTATTTACTAATACCTTTCGATGCAATTATTCTTTTAGAGAGTTGATCTTCTAGTTAATCACGATTTATATTTTTATATAATAAATTTTAATTGAAAACAAGAAAAACAAAAATGAAGGATACAACAAATAAGGTTAAATTTTGGGCAAACCCCTCTTTAATCCATCATACATCACATGGCTAATTAGTTTTTTTTTTTAAACAAAAGGAAATGGAATGGAATCTTCTTTTTATATTATCTTTTTTGTTTATCTTCTAGCTTGCTTGAGTGGAAAAGGCTCTTGTATGCTATCAAGGTTCTTAAAATAGTGCAAATGCGTAGAAGGTTGGTGCAACAAGTTCAATAACTTTGAAAGACAATGTATATTTGAACAAGTGGAGATTTATTCATACTTCTCATCTAATAAGAATGATAATCGTTTAACACTAAATATTTATAGATTACTAAAGTTTAATAATGGTGAGTAACGGTTTAAAATGATCAATAGAATATTTAAGATGCTTTATGAAGTCCAAATTATCTTAATGATAATTTGAACAATGGGTCGGTTGCCCGAGCAACCGAGCCCAAGTGGATTATGGGCTCTCAACGATTGCCCAAGCTTGAGCTTGAGTGGGAGCCCCCTAGTGTTGAGTGCTCGAGTGGTCGAGCTTTGAGCGTCGAGTGTTAAGAGTCTAAGTAGTTGAACACCAGGGTGGTCACCCGAGTTTCAAGAGCCCAAGCGTCCAAGTGGTCGAACTCCCGAGTGTCAAGGGCCCGAGAGCTCAAGCTCGAGTCCTCGATTGCTACAGCCCTATTTTTTGTGTGAAGGCCAATTTGACTCGAAGATTATAGTATCGCTAGTTGTAAAGAAGTGCGTCCTTTGAGAAAAGATGTTATAATTTTTAACACCGATCAGATAGATTATTATCCACTAATTCACTTGTTTTATTACTTTCTTTATTTTGGTGTCTAACTTAAGCATAAGTGGTCTGGCCGAAATAACTCCCAATGAGTCCTCTAATATATATTTTTCTTTACAGAGTCGATCACGTCATGAGAAAAACATTATCGCTTTGTGGTACGGCAGTAGATTTCCGCCGCATCATGAACATAGCCCGGAAAAGAAAAGGGGAGCAATGTTGCATCAGGAGAGATTGCAATCATTCGTAGCTTCCCCCTCCAACTAAGAACACAATAGAAAAGGAAAATGTTTAAAGGATAAATGGTGACTTTGAATCCACAATAATTTTTTTTATAAAATAAAAATATATTAATTTTGAATTATGATAAAATAATTTTACAAGTTTATATTTTTAACAAAATAAAAAAAATATAGATGAAAATATTTTAATATTTATAGAAAAATAAAATGACTGCAGTCATAAAATTTAAAAACTAAATATATATATATATTAGAAAACTAATTTTGGAATCATTTCTAACAGTCCAATAAATAAAATTTTAAATTGTATAAAATAAAAATATTCATATTAATAAAGCTAACACAAATTGCACTTAAAAGTTATAACATACAATTTTTATAATTCTGTAAATTATTCAAAATACTAAAAAAGACAATCTCTTTGAGGAATAATTCTAAAAAAATCATTTAAGGTCCTTTTTGTTAAAAAAAATCAAAAAGAAAGGCACCCATGATTTCAAGAATTAGAGGCTCTTTTGATTTTTTTTTATTACAATTTTAAATTGAAATTGGACGACAAATTAAATATTAATTCCTTTCCGTTAATTACAATACTTTACTCTGTTAAGAATTTTATCGTTTAAATTTCATATAAATCTGAATGAATTGCTCAGTTTAAAATTTTTTTATAGTTAATATTATTATTTAACTATTAAATCTTAAAAGTAAAATTTAATTGGTATATCCAAGAATTAAAAAAATAAAGGAAAAACTTTAAAAGAAAAAGAAAACTTTTATGCTGGAGCGTGGCCGTCCGCGACGTGGGATCCGCAGCAGAAAAGTCTTATATATATAAAAAAAGGTTTTGCTGTGTTAAGAATTTTATCATATAAATTCTGTACAAAATCTAATCGATTTTTAGATTTGATTTTTTTATATTTAATATTATAACTCAGCCATTAAATTTTAAAGATAAAATCTGATTGCTACACCTTAGAATTAAAAAAAAATAAAAAAACATTAAAAAGAAAAAAGAAAACTTTTCTACTGAGGCACGCACACAGTCAACGGCATGGGATCTTTAGCAGAAATATATATATATATATATATATATATATATACGATTTTATTTTTCTGCGCGTCTGTTTTGTGCGTGACTCATGCGTGCTCCCTCTCCTTGACCGATCAGGCCAGTGCCTGATCGGTCAGGGAGAGGGGTCGCGCATGAGTCGCGTATAAAATATGCGCATAGGAGATTAGACCTTTATAGATATATATAAAATTTTGTTATGCTAAAGATTTTAATGTGCCTCAATCAATTTTTATATTTGATTTTTTATATTTAATATTATAAGTCAACCATCAAACTCTAATGAGAAAATCTAATTGTTTAAAAAAAAATAAAACAAAAAATTAAAAAATAAAAATAAAACTTTTCTACTATGGGCGTGCATGGCGTCCGCAGCATGGCATCGATAGTATAAACGTCTTTTATATATATATATATATATATATAGAAGTGTTCACCTGCGGACGGGCGCTGCGGACGCGCTGTGGACGAACCCTCGTGGCATCGCACGTAGCTTTTCTGGGATAAACAAAAGCCCACAACCCTAGCCCTCGTCCCTAGCCCTCTTCTGCGAACCCCTTCCTCGACGCGAACCCATTCCTCGACGCCCCCTTCCTTGACAGCGAGTAAACCCTAACCCTCGACGCGAACCCCTTCTTCTCCCTCGTCCTGCCTCGCCCCTTCTCCCCCTCTTCCTCCAAGATCTCGGAGACCCTGCCCTCGACGCCTCGCAGTTGTGACCCTGCCTTCTCCCTCGATCTCTCCTCGCGACGAGGCGACGGTGACCCTCGCCTCGCCCTCCCTCGACGCCGAGGCTACGGTTTCCTCGCCGACAGGATCGCGGGAGTCCCTCGCTTCCCCCTCGTCTTTTCCTCGCCGACAGGAAACGATTTCCCCTCCAAGCGACCGCAGCAAGTCTCCTTTGCCGGTAAAACACAAAACTTCCCACTCGTCTTTTCCTCGCCTTTGCAGATCGGTTTCCCTTCCTAATGATGTTAGATTCCATTGATGATTTGTTAGTATTTTTTTTGATCGGTTTCCCTTCCTCAACAGAATCTATTTTGGCTGAGATTGATACAGAGAATAACTTTAAACCAATCAACAATTAGCGAAGTCTTCACTCTTTTTCTTTACCTCTTCGTTCATTCACCTTGTGACCTTAACTGGAAATTCTTCTAGTATAAATCCTTTTGGATAGGTCCTAATCTTTGCGAACTAGTTACTTCTTTACAGATTTATGTTCTTTCATTAAGATTATCAAGCTGGTCCAAAGTTTGTCAGAAATAGAACTTCAACTCAAAGCATTTCTATGCTGACTAATTTGTTTGGTAAAAGGCCAACGAATATTAAATCTAATTGCGGTGCATAATATACAAGTACACTAATTAACATTCGAAGACCATCACTTTGATCTTTTTGTTGAATTCACGAAGGCTGAATTTTACCAGCATGTAAAATTATTTTTCACTCCCTTGGTTCATACCTCATTTGTTTCACTTAGATAATTTTATTGGTGATCATTAAAAAACTAATTAATCGTATTAGTTTCAAACCTCATTTATTTTTGGTTGTTTTATTTGTGCAGGAAATTTGCAAGACAGTTTTCCATTTTATAAAAGAATGGTGTATTGAAGCATGGTGTTTTATAAAAGAATGGTGTTTTGAAGCATGGTTTGTATGTTCTTTGTTTGTATGTTCGATTGGTTCAGTGCATTTGTTTGTATTGATCATGTCAAAATTTTCATGTGTTTATGCTGAAAAGCTTCTCGATTATTAGTCATCTTAATCCATGCTGCTACATGAACAAAAGTCACAGTTAATGATCTTGGCATTGTTTCTACATGTTGTAGATTGGAAGATGTGTTGTTCCTGAAGCAATGAGTATAATGGTTTGATTGCTTGCGCTTTTAGCAACTACTTCGGTAAGCAAAATATCAGGCATGTATAATCTTCGTTAAGCTTTGATTGCTTGGCATTGTCTCTTTATTTCTGTATGATGAACTTTGCTACAATAGGACCTCTAACTCTCGTAGTGCATTTGTCAAAGAAAGCCCAATATGAAATATGGTAAAGTTTTGAAATCACTGTAGTTGCGATGAATTTTTCTCTTCTATTAGTGCATTTGTTTAACCTTCGGTGGCTAAACCTGATTGTGTATCAATATTACTTTTCAATCTCAATGTCTTCTATTAGTTACTTCCTGTACCTTAGAATGTAATGACATATTTCTCATTCTATCTTCATAAATTAGTTCCCTTTGCTCTCATTTTACACCGAGATGAATAAAGATAATTCTCATGGTGATAAATCAGTATTTACTTTTAGTGAGACTTGCGGTGATTTTTCGTGTCTTGGTTGTGCTTGCATTTTCTTTGCATTTGTCTTATTCCATGGCTAATGAAGGCCACATAATAACTGTAAATTTTAGACATTTGTTTTAAATGTTTCATTCATGACCGTTCTTTCTTTGTCTAAAGGCGGATCTTGCAAACATACAAAAGAAGAAAAAGGAGGAGAAGGTACACCTTCAATTCCCTGCCAATTGTGTAGCCCGTTGTTCAATTTATTGGAATCCTGATAAATTTCTCACTCATCTTGTTCTAAACAGGCACTCAAGGAATTGAGGACTAAGGCATCCCAAAAGGGTGCATTTGGAGGCACAGGTCTGAAGAAGAGTGGAAAGAAATAGTCTGTGTTACATGTTCTACTGCCTACATGTTTAGAACTTAGTGTATGGACCATGTTCTGTCTTCTAACTTGGCAAATATTGTCATGAACTTGTTCGATTACGTTGATGAAAATCTCGTATGTTTTGATCATTTGATATTTCTCTAATTGCTTAG
This sequence comes from Boesenbergia rotunda, assembly GCA_024364735.1. NCBI lineage: Eukaryota > Viridiplantae > Streptophyta > Magnoliopsida > Zingiberales > Zingiberaceae > Boesenbergia > Boesenbergia rotunda. The sequence goes on along the minus strand of JAGFNQ010003013.1, from coordinate 464,216 downwards.
TGCTTTATTAACTCTGGAAATGAAGTCTAGTTTGATCTAGAAGAAAAGCATTGTTCAATCCATGCTTTCCTCCACTACACATTTAGAATTTTGCATCAATGAAACTCTGCCAAATTAAGCAAAAGGTGACTCGATAAGTGTTTGCTTTGCCTTAATGAGGCTCTAGATAGGCCACTTGGGCTCCATCTTATGGGATGCCCATCAAATAAGCTCCAGCTCCACTGCTCAAGAGAACACCAAAAGTTGCCGGAGATAGGCGACGCTGCACGCTGCTTCGAAACATGCCGACCCTTCTCTATGACCGTTTCAAACAGCGACAACTGGAGATCGTTGCAATCGGTCACCATAGCTCCAATTTAAATTTTCTCTGTGTTCATCTGATTAACATCGATCTATTATCTTGTCAGCGTCTGATTAATTCCCACCATGTAAAGTTTGTTTCGAGCCAGATTGCATCCAAAATTGCATCTTATGATAGGTGTTTCAAATTTCGATCAGCCTCGTCAAACTCGTTGTGAACTCAATCACAAGTTGGGACAATTCAAAACTGTCAAAAACGAAATCACAACTTGGGACCAAACTGTGAAAGTTGTTAGCTAAGTTCTGAACTAGCAACAACTAATTCAATGGGACAATTCAATGGTGCAATGGAATTGGGATAAAACTGTCAAAGCTATTAGCTCAAGTTCTGAACTAGCAATAGCTAATTACATGTATACGTACAAATTGAGATGAAACATAACAGGTATATTAACACCACAAATCCAATTACAGACATAACAATTTTTAACAACATATTAGATAACATATATTTCAAATTCAATACACCATTTGAAACTTAAATAAAACACCATTCTTTTATAAAAAAGGAAAACTGTCTTGCAATACACCATGGTTCAATACACCATGCTTCAAAACACCATTCTTTTATAAAACACCATGCTTCAATACACCATTCTTTTATAAAATGGAAAACTGTCTTGCAAATTTCCTGCACAAATAAAACAACCAAAAATAAATGAGGTTTGAAACTAATACAATTAATTAGTTTTTTAATGATCACCAATAAATTATCTAAGTGAAACAAATGAGGTATGAACCAAGGGAGTGAAAAATAATTTTACATGCTGGTAAAATTCAGCCTTCGTGAATTCAACAAAAAGATCAAAGTGATGGTCTTCGAATGTTAATTAGTGTACTTGTATATTATGCACCACAATAGATTTAATATTCGTTGGCCTTTTACCAAACAAATTAGTCAGCATAGAAATGTTTTGAGTTGAAGTTCTATTTCTGACAAACTTTGAACCAGCTTGATAATCTTAATGAAAGAACATAAATCTGTAAAGAAGTAACTAGTTCGCAAAGATTAGGACCTATCCAAAGGATTTATACTAGAAGAATTTCCAGTTAAGGTCACAAGGTGAATGAACGAAGAGGTAAAAAAAAAAAGTGAAGACTTCGCTAATTGTTGATTGGGTTTAAAGTTATTCTCTGTATCAATCTCAGCCAAAATAGATTCTGTTGAGGAAGGGAAACCGATCAAAAAAAATACTAACAAATCATCAATGGAATCTAACATCATTAGGAAGGGAAACCGATCTGCAAAGGCGAGGAAAAGACGAGTGGGAAGTTTTGTGTTTTACCGGCAAAGGAGACTTGCTGCGGTCGCTTGGAGGGGAAATCGTTTCCTGTCGGCGAGGAAAAGACGAGGGGGAAGCGAGGGACTCCCGCGATCCTGTCGGCGAGGA